>JAVYIG010005169.1:0-143080 GCA_035222895.1 Strongylocentrotus droebachiensis
TAAAGAGTCGAGAACGGTATACAACGAATCGTCTTCTTTCTCTCAAAATGTATTGAAACGTCAAAGATAAAAAAAAAAAAGGCAATGAATGAACCGGTCACCAATGAAATTACATGCCGTGAAACAGAATAACTAGAGAAAGAGTGTGTGTGTAGCAACATAACGTGGTATAATTTTGAAAGTACCGTAAAGGTGACATGTAATTGTGTCCCCCCCCCCCCCCATGCTCTAACTCGGATTGACGCCCTTGATCATGATGCTATAAATGTGTACAGTAAAACTATGTTTCTGATATGTTACTGATGAATAAATATTTGTCAATTTCAGTGTTTGATCTCTCACATCAAATAATTATAGAACGATGTAGCTTAAACAGAACCTCTGCAGAGCGCGCGCTTATCTGGAATATGATGGTTCGGTTAGCATTTGATGTTACATTGGCGGCTTTCTGCTTTGTATCAGAGTATCAAGCTGCTTATTGATGTTCTCCCAGACTATTTTATACCGCAATAGTGATCGACGATCAACTCTTTGCAAAGCGCGCGCTTCTCTGGAATGTGATGGTGCGGTTAGCATTTGATACATGGGTGACTTTCTGCTTTGTATCAAGGTATCAAAGTATCAAGCACACAAAAAAGTGAAATTGTTGGAAATATGCATTTGTAGGAAATTACATTTTATAGTAGTCATTGCCACATTTTAAAATGTCCATCAATCTTCAGAAGGGACGGTGAAGTGGGGGCGGGGGGGGGGGGGGGAGGCTGTGATGACTTTTCTTTTATTTAGTGATTACACCATCGAGCCACAACTCGGCCTATAATTGTTCATGGCCAAACTACTCGATTTTAGACATTCTTTTTTCCCAGAAGTTTGCTCAGTGTACCAGTATCACTTGCTTAGACAAAGGCATATGAGGGGGAGGCAGCCGGGTCACTACGAAGGATGCACCCCCTCCCCCCGTCTCCGCTCGGCAATATTTGGGCAAAAGGTCCCAATTTCGGGCAGTAAGGTAAATAAAAGTTACAGAAAGAAGAAAATAAAGCAGCGCTGAAATTAATGAAATTTTTACCTCTGACATTTTTACCTCTGACATTTTACCTCTGACATTTTTACCTCTGACATTTTTTCCTCTGACATTTTTACCTCTGACATTTTTACCTCTGACATTTTTACCTCTGACATTTTTTCCTCTGACATTTTTACCTCTGACATTTTTACCTCTGACATTTTTCCCTCTGACATTTTTACCTCTGACATTTTTACACCGAGCCCATTATGCAGCTTATTGACAAATCTGCAAGCACAGACTATACTTAGCAATTTACACGGGCTGTAGCTTTGTGCTAGCTAGATCCATCACTTTCTGGCTTTGCCAGGAGCGGCTAAAGTACAGAGCCCATTGTAGTCTTGTAGTGCAGACACTCTGAAGCATGACTGATACAGATTTGTGTGTATCTGCAAACTACTTAAAATAGGGTCTCTGTTAGCAGACTAGATTCCAACTGGGAACAGCTCACCAACTCCAAATGACTTGCTCCCTACTGTTTCTTTATGTGCAGCAGCTATGTTTGAGTACATACATGTACAGCTACATGTATATGCAGAAGTTTCTTGAACTAGAGAGGAAATAGAAATAGAAATATAGAAAAAGAGATAGAGAGAGAAGGAGAGAGAGAGAGAAGGAGAGAGAGAGAGGGCGAGACCATGGCCACAATATTTAAGTTGAATGCTTAGTACTCTTTGGTGGCTGAGAACAACATATAAACCATCATTATGAACAAAGTCTTATGAAAAGATATCATTGAACCCTATGAAACTGAAACTACATGACTAACAGCGTGTCCACACACAAAACAATTTATCCCGAAACTCTATAACGATACGTCGTATAAAGAATCATCGTATAAATTCCAGGATGTCCACACACAAGAAACGTCGTCACTAAAGAATCATCGTATAAAATGCCCCCTGTCCACACACAACATTTTCCGTGATTCTTTATAGAGTTTCGCGATAGTGATAAGAGGTCTGGTCGCATTTTGCTCGAGGTCACGTTAAGCCCCGCCCAGTTAGTTACACTAGTTACACTCCCCCTGTCCACACACACAATTTACGTGATTAGGCGTGATTCTTTATCGAGTTTCAGTTCGAAACGATGCCCAAACCTGCGTTTCGTTAGACTAGTTTCGTTATACGACGTATCGTTAGTGAGCGTCCACACCTACAATTTTGGTCGTAAAACTATCGCGAAACGGTATCACTATCGCGAAACGGTATAGCTAATCATGATTAGTGACGGAAAATGTTGTGTGTGGACAGGGGGTATGTTGGAAATCAAAACTGCTTTGTCCACAATAGAACAATTCAGTTGTAGTCTAGATCTATGGATGAATTTGTGTTTTGTGTGTGTGAGCGTGCGAGAGGGGAGAGACAGACAAAGAGAAACCAAGAGAGAGAGACAGAGACAGAGACACAGAGAGAGACATACAAAGAGAGAGAGACAGATATACAGAGAGAGAGAGAGAGAGAGAGATAGAGAGATATGGGGGAAGAATCTTACCACTTTGTACATAAAGATGTTCCCTGACTATAACAAATGAATGGGAAAAATTATTTGCATTTCTTTTATTGATAGAAAATATGATTTTAAGTTTTCAGAAAAAGAGGGAAAAATCAGAGCTATCTGCATGCCATTTACCCTTGGCCTCCAAACAGTATGGTTTATTTGTTTAATCATATAAACCATCATTATTCATTGTGTTCATGCAAAAAATCTTTTGAAAAGAATTTCATTGAACCTAAAAGCAGCAGGTACATGACAAAGGCTATTCAGACCATTCTCTATGAATTCATAGCAGTTTTGTTCACAATAAAACGAAGCTCTAATCTAAATGGAGTGAACGTGTGTTTGTGGGTTTGTGTGTGAGAAAGGGAGAGACATGCGGTACTGTACGTACAGCCGGAGACAGGCTGGAGATATCTTAGGCAGACAGACATAGAGAGAGAGAGAGCGTGACAGAGAGAGAGAGACATAGATAGACAGAGAGAGACAGAGAGAGACAGAGAGAGACAGACAGACAGACAGAGAGAGAGAGAGAGACAGACAGACAGACAGAGAGAGAGACAGACAGACAGAGAGGGAGAGATATGGGGGATATTACCACCATGCACATAAAGATGTTCACTGACTAAGAATGAATGGGAAAAAATTAATTCCATTTTTTTTATTGATAAAAAATGTAAATTATAGTTTTCAGAATGGGCAGCGAAAAGATCAGAGCTGTCTGCACACCATTTACCCTTGGCCTTTAAACAGTATGGTTTATTTGTTCAATCAAAATATCTGCACGCAATGACCACAGAGTCTAATTGAGAGGGATTTGCCTTTGTCGTTGAACAAAAGTCTGCCTGCATTGAAGCAATCATGCCAATCTCTCCCCTTGTAAACATACGATGTGCAGTTTTTAATAGGTCAGATTGCAGTGTAATTAAGAAACATAGCCACTTCTGCTCTCAGTGATGCCCTTTAACTATCAAAACAAAACAAACATGAAATAAAAAAAATAAAAAAATAATAAATCAAACAAGCAAAAAAAAAGAATTGTTGGTAAGATTATGACTGACCTGTCAATTATGCATAAATTGATGTTTTTGACAAGTCAATATTGATTGCCCTGTAAAATTTTGTTAAACCAGGACAACGTGTCCATGAGATAATGCTAAGCACACGTGTAAAATGAAAGTTGAATGTTCTGACTTTCATCTCAACCTAAAACTAATGATAATATGACAAAGAATAACAGAATTTCACTCTGAAGTTTGGGGCCAGCCTCCAAGCTATTCTCATTGCTCAGTCAACTCAGAAATGAGACATGCATATTGCACCTGTTGTATTACTTTTTATTTGCAGGGTGTGTAGCTTATCGTCCCTCACTATGGACCCTGCCCTATTTGCCTTGCAATATGTTGAATTCAAATGTCTAAGTTAAGATCTATCATCTTCAAACTCATGTCCATGAAATGAGGCCTTGTTACTCAAATTTTCCTCTTCTTAACCCGTTGACGTCTGAATTCTCTCATTCTCAGGTTTAATACAGGGGCCACCAGGTTCCAGGAGGCAATGGGTCTATGTGCATGGCAACACTCCACCACACTGGAATAATCTTCCTAGAACTTTGAGCGGGATTAGCAATTGGATAGATTTTCCTGTTACTCTTACATGTACATGTAGCTCCTTCTATTTCTAACCAAAAACTAGATCTGGCCCTTATCAAAATCATTCCTCGTGTGCAGTGCAACAGATATTTTCCTTGAAAGTCTAACCGCAATGTAATGTTTTTCTCTCCGTCTTACAGTACGCTAATGGAAACCGCTGATGAGACTGGTGCCGGTATCACGTCACCCCCTTCCCCAGGGCGCTCTGTCAACGTTGCAGACGCAGAGAGGGCGTATCTCGGTGAGGGACGGGATGATGACACGGATTCCCCCTCCAACCCCAATCAACTCAGTGTGAAGAACTTCGACTATGAGGTAAATCAAATGCTTAAAGCCCCACTGTCCTACTTGTAGCTACTTGCTCCCTCTATAAAGAAAACTTCCCCAATCGGTGCCTGTTGGTCCCCCATGATCCTCTTTTTCTTATGTCAGTTGAGAGCTGAGTTGATGAGAAAGCCACCTGTCAGTGACCTCGCTGTGTGGTCTAATCCCTCCTAGCCACACTAGTGTTGATAAGCTTTAAGACTCATTCAGATATGTCGTGGTAAAACGCCCCAAACAAAAACACAATTTTTAATATACTTGTAAATGAATAGCAACTACTCACAACAATGGTCCTAAGCATATTCACTCAGCTCTGTGTTAGGGAAATGTGTAGCATCTTTTGCTTTTAGTCATTATTAACACTTTGGAGACGACGGGCTTCTACAGAAGCCGAGCGAGTTGTTAAGTCTGTGACGACGGGCTTCTACAGAAGCCGAGATGTATCCCTAATTTATTGACAAAGTTTCCCAGCTTATTATTAGCTATTATGTGCTAAATTTCTTTGAAGTATTATTTATATATATTCATTTATCTCATCTATTTAAAAAAAAAAAAAGTTACGTGGAAAAAAAATCGAGAAAAAGGTAATATCATTTGAACTTTACCCTAAGTTAGTGTTCGAATCAAAATAACCGTACAGCTGAGACGGACGCATACGTGCGCGTCTGTTCTACATTCTTGCCTTGATTCAAGGCTTTGGAATATTGCTTTTAATTGGTGAAGATGATTACATGGCGATTTTCCATCGGTGATTGGATGATTTCCGCTGGTCAATATGAGAGGGCGTTTTTTCCCACATTTCGATAGATGTATTGTAGTTATTCATATAATAATATTATTAGGCCTATAGTAGTCCTATTTATAAATACCTATTCCTTTTAAATTAAATTTGCGATTCGCCGTGTTTCACTTGGCTACAAATAACCGACCTTACTCTGAACTGTGTAAGTATAAAAGTATGCATTGATAAAGGAGTTGGTAATTCTTCTCCCCTATATTTACCAGTGCCTTTTCATTTCATCAACTTGACCAATTAAGCGAATCATTCATGTATGGACCTCCTCTTTTATGAAACGCTTATCTCAGCTTATCTCAGGACCCTATACCCTTTAGAGGAACAAACGAATGTAAAGAAGTAACTACTCTGGAAGATTACTGTTTTGAAAGAAGAGGATGTAGGATAATTGGCCGAGCTTTAGCAGAAGACAATCATTGTCATTGACAATAGGGGAATGAATGGAGGTATCGACCGATCTGCGCGTGCGGAGGTGCTTGCGCATTTTGTATTGTGAGTGTATTGAAAAGGAAAGACGTGAAGCTTCAGCAAAATAAGACGGCAATTTCCCTCAAAAATAACAGACCTTATTTTTCGTATTGAAGAACAAACTTATATTTTTAGAAAGAAAAAAGTCTTATCTTTCATTTTTACATTTACTAAAAATCACAAAAATGACTGAATGAGGCGCAATGGTAGGCGAAAGTAGAAAGCAGCGCAAAAATTTCCATTACTGGCGATGTAACCGAAATCGCTCCGTCACAGGGGAAACAATCGCCGTGCGCGGGCTCGCACTCAAAGGGTTAAAAAAAAGACATGGCATATCTGAACAATGCTTTTGGGGGTATCTATAGGGGATATACTGTAGGGGCACATCTTGTCTCTGGTGCCCTCCTAAAAATATGTTTTGAAATTTAGGAAAGTAAGATGCATGGTCATATGGTGTCATTTGACCAATGAGACTGCCTAAATCCTTGAACCCGCTTTATATTATGATATACACTGTACATTTAGGCCTAAGCGTACAACCACATTTGTCGTTTCTATTCCCTCTCATTATTATAATTATGAAAATGATTGTGATGATGATGATGGTAATGATGATTACTATAACTATTACATCTAGTATTATTTATTTTTCTTCTTTTTCTTCTTCCGATTATCATTATTATTAATGCCATTATAATCAGTACTATTGATTTAGTCATAATAATTGTTATTTCTATTATTGAATGATCATCATTATCATTGTTATTTTTCATGACACAGTTGGTAAGGAATCGTGAAAGGCATCACACCTCTGAATATGAGATCAAGAACCTGTTTGTCAGGCGAGGGCAGGCCTTTGACCTTGATGTGACCTTCAACAAGGTTCCCAAGACAGAGGTGTTCATGCTGGAGTTGAGTGTCCGTGGTGAGTATGAATAGTCATGAATTAATACAGTCATCTGACTGACCCTGATGGTGTAATTAATACGTAACACATGATCATTAGCAGAGTAAAAAATTACTCCTGTTTTTCCAGAAAACATTGCCTCTTTTTGCATTGAAACTGGGGGAAAATGGATTCTTCAACTAATACATTATTCAGTACACATTTACAAAAAATGTACCCCATTTTTGCAAAAGTATGTACATAACTATGCATTCACAATATTTTTGGAACATTACTGTATGACCTTTCGTTCTAAAGTTTGTTGCTCTTTCCAAAACACTCCCCTTTATTATTCAAAGCCATGAACATCCCTCCAAATTACTCCTATATTCTATCTTCATATGTATCATATAAAGTTGATATGAACTGACAAAAATCTGGGCTAGTAACATCTCATAATGTGAAGTAGTCTTTGAAAAAGGCCTTGCATCTGAATACTAGAAATGATTGACTGCCTTTATGTTTATGCAGGTCTTGCAGTGGCATTAAGAATGGAAAATAAAAAAAACAGAAAAGTCCAAGTGACCGAGTCATTTTGTTATCCGTTTGATGATACCAAACTTGTAAAGTCACAAAACACAGTCCTTATTTACACATAATCAACTCTTCTCTATACCGGTTACTTGTATTACTGTAGTTCTGTTCACATAGCCGTCTCATGCCTAGTACTCAACATTCTCTTTAATATTTTCATTTTCTGCAGGTGCTGTGGTTTCATCCATCAACCGTGGAACGGTGATCCGCATGCCCTTCCACCGCTCCCAAGCAGACACCCCAGGAGGGTGGGGCATCCGAGTTGGATCCATGGATGGTGCTAAATACTCCCTGGTCATCAACTGCCCTTCTGATGCCATCGTGAGCCGCTACAACGTCGCTGTCGTCATCAAGGATACAGAGGAAGCAGGTAGGATAATCACCAGTGATCTGATATTTTCTCCAGGCTTTATTTCATCTAAGATAGAGGGTTAGGGTTGTGAGCTGGTGCTGGGTGATATGGGAGTTCGTTAAGCACCTTCTTTAGTGGATATGAGCACTGTAAAACCATCCATTAAAACATTCCGATTATGATTGTAACAATAACAACAATAATACGAGGATCCTCCTCATGGAGATCAACGTTACTGCTTTCTTCATATCTTTCCGCGAAACAATGGAATGACAATAATAATAAAAAACCAAATAATAACTACAAAGAAGCTGTCATTGTTATCTACATGTCTAATGCAAATATTCCTCCAGCCACACTTTCAAAGTGGACGTTGTATATTTTAGACCATGGGCCATCGGCCAAAATTCTTCACTTTCGCGACCCATCGAAAGTAACTAATATTTATTGAGACAATATGATACAAAAATATGTGTAGATGCACAAAAGATAACTCGGCATTCCTGAAACCCCACCATTCTTTAGAAAAGATAAAAAAAAAACATGAAATTTTAGTCAAAAATCTCGAAAATGTAAGCCAATTACATTTCCTCTTCCATGTACGCATCAGATTATTCCACGCATATCAACTAATCACATGGTTCGTTTCATGTAGCCGCATACAGCGAACATGGCGATGTATTAATCGTCGGACGTTGATGTTACCAGCAGCGCATCTGCGAAGGATTGTGAGGTGCAATTTCAGGATTTTGTTGCATGCAAGTTGTTGCAACTCATAGGAGAGTTATTCCTCTTTGTGAGAAGTCTTTCAAAAAATTCAAGGAATGTGCAAATCTATGGAAAAAAGTGGAAAATACCATCAAAAGTAAGATTGCACACAACGCAGATCGCTATGACTGGGACAGTGTACAAACGACATCTTTTTTGCCTGGTCCCCTGCTGACCTTTTGTTTAGGACCCCGCTAACTTGTTGTTTGGACATGCCCCCCGCTTTCATCTGTGTTGGTCTAAGCAATAATAGGTAGATACATGTACATATGATTTATTGTGGTAAATTAGTTAAATCAGAACTGATTTTATTATTTACTATATAAATCTATGTATCTACCTATGTCCCTCCCTCCGTCCCCTCTCCTTGTTGGCAACATGTCCCTGGTTGTATCTGGGACTGCTTTAAGAGAGGAAGTTGCATGCAGGCGTGGTGCGCACGTGACAGGTGGTATAGCGGGGTCTTGGGGTGGGGTATGCATAACTGTGACATTTTTATTTTGATGACTGTTTTGTCTGGAGGACTAAGCAATAATAGGTAGATACATAGATTTATATATACAGTAGGTTTGCGGTTGCACCATGTGTGTGAGAGAGAGAGAGGTTTGAGGAGTCCTGAAAAGGACTCTGACTCGGTAATCTTTCTTGGAGGAGTGTAGTCCTGAAAAGGACTGTTTGTTATCTTTCTTAGCATATAGTTCTCAGGAGAACTATAGCGCTTGGAGAGGATGAGTGGCTCGAAGTTTCGAACAGGTTGACTATCCGTCGTCAGGAGTGGGGAATAGCTGGCGTGCGTGAGCTTAAGTCACTGGTGTGCGGACGTCGGAAAAATAGGTGACCGTGTCGGCTTGAGTCATCGGGGCCCGGGCATGGATGGTCGGCTGGTAATTCGTCTGACTATCCGTCTGGGATGGGGTCTCCGGGTTGCGGACTTAGGAGAGTTTCCAGTCGATGAGTGGGGTGTGTTGTCGGCGAGACGCTGTGTGTGTCCCCGACGTAGGCGGCGTTGTAGTCTGTTGTCGTCTACTGTGCATTGTAGCTGTGAGGCTGGCGGCTGCTTTGAGGGTTCGGCGGGTGGCGGTGGTTGATGTACGGGTGTCTGTCGGGGTGGTGAGGGCGGTGCTGGAGGCGGTGCTGGAGGCGGTGCCGGAGGCGGTGGTGGAGGAGGAGTGACCGGGTACTCCTCCACCACCGCCTCCAGCACCGCCTCCAGCACCGCCTCCAGCACCGCCCTCACCACCCCGACAGACACCCGTACATCAACCACCGCCACCTGCCGAACCCTCAAAGCAGCCGCCAGCCTCATAGCTACAATGCACAGCAGACGACAACAGACTACAACGCCGCCTACGTCGGGGACACACACAGCGTCGGCTGGTAATTCGTCTGACTATCCGTCTGGGCTTGGGTCTCCGGGTTGCGGACTTAGGAGAGTTTCCAGTCGATGAGTGGGGTGTGTTGTCGGCGAGACGCTGTGTGTGGCCCCGACGTAGGCGGCGTTGTAGTCTGTTGTCGTCTGCTGTGCATTGTAGCTGTGAGGCTGGCGGCTGCTTTGAGGGTTCGGCGGGTGGCGGTGGTTGATGTACGGGTGTCTGTCGGGGTGGTGAGGGCGGTGCTGGAGGCGGTGCTGGAGGCGGTGCTGGAGGCGGTGCTGGAGGCGGTGGTGGAGGAGTACCCGGTCACTCCTCCTCCACCACCGCCTCCGGCACCGCCTCCAGCACCGCCTCCAGCACCGCCCTCACCACCCCGACAGACACCCGTACATCAACCACCGCCACCCGCCAAATTTCAAAGCAGCCGCCAGCCTCACAGCTACAATGCACAGCAGACGACAACAGACTACAACGCCGCCTACGTCGGGGACACACACAGCGTCTCGCCGACAACACACCCCACTCATCGACTGGAAACTCTCCTAAGTCCGCAACCCGGAGACTCCAGCCCAGACGGATAGTCAGACGAATTACCAGCCGACCATCCATGCCCGGGCCCCGATGACTCAAGCCGACACGGTCACCTATTTTTCCCTGACGTCCGCACACCGGTGACTTAAGCTCACGCACGCCAGCTATTCCCCACTCCTGACGACAGATAGTCAACCTGTTCGAAACGTCGAGCCACTCATCCTCTCCAAGCGCTATAGTTCTCCTGAGAACTATATGCTAAGAAAGATAACAAACAGTCCTTTTCAGGACTACACTCCTCCAAGAAAGATTACCTAGTCAGAGTCCTTTTCAGGACTCCTCAAACCTCTCTCTCTCTCACACACATGGTGCAACCGCAAACCTACTGTATATCTACATCACCATGCAAGCCGACACTTACAAGCAGCATCTAGATTTATATAGTATAGTATTAATGACTGCTTTGAGAGAACGCTGAGGGCAATAGCCCAATTGTAACCTTCCCGAGAGCGTATAAAAACAACTATTTCTCGAATATTAAAGCAGTCATTAATACTTTTATATGCCGAAAACAAAAGAGTAAACTTATGACACCACCTTGGCCTTTCTCTGGTTTATCCGCACGGTTGTTTTTTATGAGTGTATCTTTGAGAGTAGACTAGATCTAGATTCTAGTCTAAGCAAGTTATTTTTACAATTTTGGGGAATATGGAATATGGAAGAGAACCTGCGCTTTCATATGACACCTCACTTATTGAGTATCAACTTCAGAATCACAAGCAATATTAGTTTGCAATGCTAATGCATATTGCAATGCAATACCAGTGCGCAATGCCATTGCATAGGGATGTGTGTAATCTGAATTCCGTGCAATCTCTACGGGAAGGATTTTAGCACTACTAGACCTACTTACTAGAATCTAGGCCTAGACTTTTTGAAAAAAATTATGGAGAATTTAACGTACCCTTTTTGGTGCTCTGTCTAGCATGTCCCTGCTGTCAGCAAGTCTTGCATTTGATCATCATCAAGAAGTTGAAATCTTGGGAGAGTTTCTTCAGCCACTTTTGCCTTCGGATTGAAATTACCGACCAATTCTTCGCACACGTACGGTATCCTTGATCGCTCAAACCAGGTTTTAACATGTGAACCTATGGGTATTTCACCAAGACTGATCTATTTTCCCGGTAACCATGGTAACTGGGATTTTAGAACTATTTTAGAACTATTACATGGGTTTAGAATTTTACCGGGAATTTTACAGGAATAGTTATAAGTTTATGAATGCAATTTCGACCAATCAGATGGCTGAATTTCTTAAGTGAGGTATATAATAACTATTAAAATCAGTTCTGATTTAACTAGTTGATGATGATAATGATAATGATTATGATGATGATAATGATAATGATTATGATGATGATGATAATGCTGATAATGATGCTGATAATGATGCTGATAATGATGATGATAATGATGCTGATAATGATGATGATAATGATGCTTATAATGATGATACTGATGATGATACTGATGCTGATAATGATGCTGATAATGATGCTGATGATAATGATGCTGATAATGATGCTGATAATGATGCTGATAATGATGCTGATAATGATGCTGATAATGATGCTGATAATGATTATAATGATGCTGATAATGATGCTGATAATGAAAATGATAATGATGATGATGCTGATAATAATGATGATAATGATGATGCTGATAATGATGTTGATAATGATGCTGATAATGATAATGATTATGTTGATAATGGTGATAATGATGCTGAAAATAATGATGATAATGATGCTGATAATGATGATGATGATAATGAAAAATGATGCTGATAATGAGGATAATGATGATGATGATGATAATAATGATGATAATGATAATGATGTTGATAATGTTGATAATGATGCTGATAATGAGGATAATGATGCTGATAATGATGCTGATAATGATGCTGATAATGGTAATGATAATGATGATGATAATGATGCTGATAATGATAATGATGCTGATAATGATGCTAATAATGATGCTGATAATGATGCTGAAAATGATGCTGATAATGATGATGATAATGATGCTGATAATGATAGTGATAATGATGATGATGATAATAATGATGATAATGATGATGCTGTTAATGATAATGATGTTGATAATGATGCTGATAATGATAATGATGTTGATAATGGTATTGGTAATAATGATGCTGAAAATAATGATGATAATGATGCTGATAATGATAATGATGATAATGAAAATGATGCTGATAATGAGGATAATAATGCTGATAATGATAATGATAATAATACTGATAATGATGATAATGATGCTGATAATGATGATGATAATGATGCTGATAATGATGCTGATAATGATGCTGATAATGAAAATGATAATGATGATACTGATGATGATACTGATGCTGATAATGATGATGATAATGATGGTGATGATAATGCTGATAATGATGCTGATAATGATGCTGATAATGATGATAATGATGCTTAAAATGATGATACTGATGATGATACTGATGCTGATAATGATGCTGATAATGATGCTGATAATGAAGATGATAATGATGATGCTGATAATGATGATAATGATGATGCTGATAATGATGATAATGATGATGCTGATAATGATGCTGATAATGATGCTGATAATGTTGATAATGGTGATAATGATGCTGATAATGATAATGATGATGATAATGAAAATGATGCTGATAATGAGGATAATGATGCTGATAATGATGATGATAATGATAATGATGTTGATAATGATGCTGGTAATGAGGATAATGATGCTGATAATGATGCTGATAATGGTAATGATAATGATGATGATACTGATGCTGATAATGATAATGATGATGCTGATAATGATGCTAATAATGATGATGATAATGATGATGATAATGGTAATGATAATGATGATAATGATGCTGATAATGATAATGATGATGCTGATAATGATGATAATGATGATGATAATGATAATGATGATGCTGATAATGATGCTGATAATGATGCTGATAATGATGCTGATAATGGTGGTAATGATGCTGATAATGATGGTAATGATGCTGATAATGATGCTGATAATGAAAATGATAATGATGATGCTGATAATAATGATGATAATGATGCTGATAATGATGCTGATAATGATAATGATTATGTTGATAATGGTGATAATGATGCTGAAAATAATGATGATAATGATGCTGATAATGATAATGATGATGATAATGAAAATGATGCTGATAATGAGGATAAAGATGCTGATAATGATGATGATGATAATGAAAATGATGCTGATAATGATAATGATGCTGATAATGATGATGATGATGATAATGAAAATGATGCTGATAATGAGGATAATGATGATGATAATGATAATGATGCTGATAATGATGTTGATAATGATGGTAATGATGCTGATAATGATGGTAATGATGATGATAATGAAAATGATGCTGATAATGAGGATAATGATGCTGATAATGATGATGATAATGAAAATGATGCTGATAATGAGGATAATGATGCTGATAATGATAATGATGCTGATAATGATGATGATGATAATGAAAATGATGCTGATAATGAGGATAATGATGATGATAATGATAATGATGCTGATAATGATGATAATGATGCTGATAATGATAATGATGATGATAATGATGATGATGATAATGAAAATGATGCTGATAATGAGGATAATGATGCTGATAATGATGATGATGATAATGAAAATGATGCTGATAATGAGGATAATGATGCTGATAATGATAATGATGCTGATAATGATGATGATGATGAAAATGATGCTGATAATGAGGATAATGATGATGATAATGATAATGATGCTGATAATGATGATAATGATGCTGATAATGATAATGATGATGCTGATAATGATGCTGATAATGATGCTGATAATGATAATGATGATGATAATGAAAATGATGCTGATAATGAAAATGATGCTGATAATGAGAATAATGATGCTGATAATGATGACGATAATGAAAATGATGCTGATAATGAGGATAATGATGCTGATAATGATGATGATAATAATGATGATAATGATAATGATGTTGATAATGATGCTGATAATGAGGATAATGATGCTGATAATGATGCTGATAATGGTAATGATAATGATGATGATACTGATACTGATAATGATAATGATGCTGATAATGATGCTAATAATGATGATGATAATGATGATGATAATGATAATGATGATAATGATGCTGATAATGATAATGATGATGCTGATAATGATGATAATGATGATGATAATGATAATGATGATGCTGATAATGATGCTGATAATGATGCTGATAATGATGCTGATAATGATGTTGATAATGATGGTAATGATGCTGATAATGATGGTAATGATGCTGATAATGAAAATGATAATGATGATGATAATAATGATGATAATGATGATGCTGATAATGATGCTGATAATGATAATGATTATGTTGATAATGGTGATAATGATGCTGAAAATAATGATGATAATGATGCTGATAATGATAATGATGATGATAATGAAAATGATGCTGATAATGAGGATAAAGATGCTGATAATGATGATGATGATAATGAAAATGATGCTGATAATGATAATGATGCTGATAATGATGATGATGATAATGAAAATGATGCTGATAATGAGGATAATGATGATGATAATGATAACGATGCTGATAATGATGATAATGATGCTGATAATGATAATGATGATGATAATGATGATGATAATGAAAATGATGCTGATAATGAGGATAATGATGCTGATAATGATGATGATGATGATAATGAAAATGATGCTGATAATGAGGATAATGATGCTGATAATGATAATTATGCTGATGATGATGATGATAATGAAAATGATGCTGATAATGAGGATAATGATGATGATAATGATAATGATGCTGATAATGATGATAATGATGCTGATAATGATAATGATGATGATAATGATGATGATGATGATAATGAAAATGATGCTGATAATGAGGATAATGATGCTGATAATGATGATGATAATGAAAATGATGCTGATAATGAGGATAAAGATGCTGATAATGATGATGATGATGATAATGAAAATGATGCTGATAATGATAATGATGCTGATAATGATGATGATGATAATGAAAATGATGCTGATAATGAGGATAATGATGATGATAATGATAATGATGCTGATAATGATGATAATGATGCTGATAATGATAATGATGATGATAATGATGATGATGATGATAATGAAAATGATGCTGATAATGAGGATAATGATGCTGATAATGATGATGATGATGATAATGAAAATGATGCTGATAATGAGGATAATGATGCTGATAATGATAATGATGCTGATAATGATGATGATGATGATAATGAAAATGATGCTGATAATGAGGATAATGATGATGATAATGATAATGATGCTGATAATGATGATAATGATGCTGATAATGATAATGATGATGATAATGATGATGATGATGATAATGAGGATAATGATGCTGATAATGATGATGATGATAATGAAAATGATGCTGATAATGAGGATAATGATGCTGATAATGATAATGATGCTGATAATGATGATGATGATGAAATGATGCTGATAATGAGGATAATGATGATGATAATGATAATGATGTTGATAATGATGATTATGATGCTGATAATGATAATG
Organism: Strongylocentrotus droebachiensis; assembly: GCA_035222895.1. Lineage (NCBI taxonomy): Eukaryota > Metazoa > Echinodermata > Echinoidea > Camarodonta > Strongylocentrotidae > Strongylocentrotus > Strongylocentrotus droebachiensis. The sequence goes on from JAVYIG010005169.1 coordinate 16,071, forward strand.
ATGATGCTGATAATGATGCTGATAATGATGCTGATAATGAAAATGATGCTGATAATGAGGATAATGATGCTGATAATGATGATAATGATGATAATGATAATGATGTTGATAATGTTGATAATGATGCTGATAATGATGCTGATAATGATGCTGATAATGATGCTGATAATGGTAATGATAATGATGATGATAATGAGGCTGATAATGATAATGATGATGCTGATAATGATGCTAATAATGATGCTGATAATGATGATGATAATGATAATGATGATGCTGATAATGATAATGATAATGATAATGATGATGCTGATAATGATGATAATGATGATGATAATGATGATGATAATGATGATGATAATGATGCTTATAATGATGATAATGATGCTGATAATGATGCTGATAATGATGCTGATAATGATGATAATGATGATGATAATGATAATGATGATAATGATGCTGATTGCTGATAATGATGCTGATGTAATGAAGCTTGCTGATGATGATTATTATTATTAATATTGATCATTATTATTATTATCATTTTTTTTATTATCATTATTATTATTATCATTATTTTTATTATCATTATTATTATTTTTGCTTTTATACCAAACATATATTGATCACAAATTTATAGTTGTCATTTCCCTTTCCCCCATACGTTTCTACATGGTTTTCAAATACTAATTAGTGTGCATCTTTCGGCTTCGCCAAGTTATGAATTCTTATTCTATGAGTTTTTATCTCCACTCAGACAAAAAAATTGGGTAGTTACCAGAGGTGGGTCACGAAAATGAAGAAATAGGGAGATATTCACTACTCAGCCCACGGTCTATTGGTTTTTATGTCAAGAATAATTCTACATGTAATTGTTTTTTAATGGCAGAACCAAGGTACTTCAGACAGGATGATCCTATCTACGTGCTTTTCAATGCCTGGTGCCGAGAAGACAGCGTCCATATGGCAGGAGACATTGAGAAGGGCGAGTACGTGCTCAACGATAATGGGTATGTCTTCATCGGATCTGCTAGACCTGGATCTCAACACCCTCGCCCCTGGGTCTTTGGTCAGTTTGAAGATTCTGCCACCGAGGTGGTGTTTGACCTCCTGGAAAAGTAAGTAGGATAGATTTTGTGGTTGTTTTTATTGCTTACTTGTAAAATTGTGGGAAAACCTGTGTTCCTGTGGAGTGCCCGTAATACACCGCCACCAATATGGTGCTGGACCTCCTAGAGAAGAAGGTTGGGTAGATTTGGTGGTATGCTTGTAGATCAGTACCGTAGGTTGTTTTTATTATGGTTTTGTAAAATATTGAGAAACCTTTATGCCTGAGGAGGACGTGTAATACATCGTCTATAATGTAGTGATGGACCACTTGCCTAAGATAAAGGTCACTTTTCTTGTTTACCATGAGTGGTCTTTATATACAGGTTTTACTCATATTTTTTAATATATTTCAGATGGGTCCGTGTGAACTCAAGAAGTGACCCAGTAGTGGTTTCAAGAAAGTTCACTCATCTCATCAACTACATGCCTGAGTATGGTGTACCAGAGACCAAGGTGGGATTACTGGTTGGGAACTGGAGCGGAGACTATGAAGGAGGTATGCTGTCAATCACATTTCACCTTATAGAGCACTTCAGAGTTTCCTTGGAGACTCTTTGGATAGATGTCTTCGGACTTTTCTTGTGATCCACAAAGCTAGGGATAACATGAGCAGAAAAGGAGTTTTACCCATTTTTTTTAGGCAAACTGAGTGATTACTGTATTATTAAAGGCAGTGGGAATGAGAGAGAATCAGCAGTTAATAGGTTCATGCCCTTCTTGTCTAGCACTTTATCATTAAATCTGTCCATCTGCAGTTTATGTCAAATAGCTTGGGGCCATTAGGATGACAATGTGATTGACCTTGAGACTCTAGGTTGTCCTTCACATGTTGTGTAACGGGCTGAAGGGTGTAAGACTGTTGTGCCATTCTGCTAAAGATAATTAATGCACACTTTGGGGCATATCAGAGGGTTGTTAGGATTAAAATGCTTGTAACTTCAAAATATCTGTTTAATAGTATGAATTACTCAAACTAGGTAGATAGGCCTACCGTCTATTAACATCATTTTGTATTATTTAATACAAAAAGGAATCCAATTTACAGAATGGTACATGTACATATAAAGCAATCAAAGCCATAGAAATGATTGATATGCATCCTAACACACTACATTCAAAGAAGATTCCTGTCCTTTTCTTCATGTCAAGAAAATAAGACAAAAATTGAAAATCTCTGTTGATAACTAATCTTTTCTAACCTTGCAGGTGAAAGCCCATCCAAGTGGACAGGCAGTACAAAGATCTACGAGACGTTTGCAGAGTCCGGTGGCAAACCTGTCAAGTACGGTCAATGCTGGGTATTCAGTGGTGTCCTGTGCACTGCCATGCGCTGTCTTGGCATTCCATGTCGAAGCGTTACCAACTTTGCCTCTGCTCATGACACAGATGTCAGCATGACCATTGATACTGTGATCGATTCAGAGACAAATGAAGAGGTAAGTACCCAAACCTTTTCATATTTAAAGACCATGTGTACTATAGTTCAGCCAGCAGAGATTAGACCACCCAGTGAGGCAGTGGCGGATCCAGGGGGGGGGCCCGGGGGGCCCGGGCCCCCCCCCTTGAGAAAAAAATCATGTAAAATCACGCGATTTTTACCTTTTTTGGGGGTTGGGCCCCCCCCCTGGCGCTCAAGGGGGGGGGTGCAAATTAAAAAATTTCGAGGACCAAAAAAAAAAAAATGTGCTCACTACCCCCACCCCCCCCCCCCCCCCCCCACTGAGCGACTTTTCGGCTGGCTGAGTCGTTGCGATTTTTTTTGGGACTTAAAAAAAAAAAAAAAAGTGTCCGCTTACCCCCCCCCCCCCCCCCCCCCCCCCCCCCCCCCCACTGAGCGACTTTTCGGCTGGCTGAGTCGTTGCGATTTTTTTTGGGACTTAAAAAAAAAAAAAAAGTGTCCGCTTACCCCCCCCCCCCCCCCCCCCCAACTGAGCGACTTTTCGGCCGGCGCGATTTTCAAATTTTCGGGAGCAAAAAATAAATAAAGTTGGGCTCCCCCCCCTAAGAAATCCTGGATCCGCGCCTGCAGTGAGGTCACTGACAGGTGGCTATCTCGTCAACTCGGCTCTCAACATAAGAAAAAGATGATCATGGGGTACCAGCAGGCACCAATTGGGGAAGTTTTCTATGTAGAGGGAGCAAGCTTAGCTACAAGTAGTACAGTGGGGCTTTAATACTTACCCACACATAATCTGAATTCTGCAAAGGACACTATTAGACTTGTAATTTGGGAATCTAATCTCTCTGCTACCAAAAATACTTTTTTATGTAATTGCTTCTAGAATTTTGAACAATGTCCTATGCTTATTTCGAACAAAAGCAAATCTATCTACATTTTTAAAACTAAATCAATTTTTGTGAAAGACGCAGTTGTTATGGTCCTGTTTCAAAATATGTGAGGGTAAAAATAGAGAAGGAGAGTAAATACGCAAAGTCCCATGTTATTGTAATCTGTTAACCATACAAATTTACGTCAAATAGAACTAAAACTCAGTTATGATATATTGTCACCAATGGTCTAACCCATGTTATTGATTCTATAATTGACATTAAGTAGATGTGCTTCCTTTCTTTTTGTCATTGCAATTGAAAAAGTTTATGTAGTTTTCCTTTTGTATTGTCCGGTGTATCAGAGGCTATGAAAAGATAAAACATCACTGTAATTAATATTGACATGGTTATATCGTCATCATTGTAACTGATAGTGACACAGATATGTGGTTATCTTTGTCAATGTTTAATGATGGCATTGTTATAGTTTTGTCTACTTTTTGCTTTGCCACTGACATTGATCTCCGTCCTTGTCTCTGTCCTTGTATACAGATTGAGTATTTGAGCAACGATTCTGTGTGGAACTTTCATGTTTGGAATGAGGTTTATTACAGCCGTTCTGACACCATCCCTGGTATGGGTGGCTGGCAGGTGGTTGATGCTACTCCTCAGGAAAGTAGTGAAGGTAAGCTTTGTTCTTTCAATCAATGGTTTCACCGCTGAGGGGGTATAGGGCCCTGCACTATGAACACGGCGGACATAGAAAGCGGACAAAATATACAGTTCATTGCTATTATGTAAAAATCTGTAGAATAGGTGTCACATGCATATTCACCTGTTCTACACATTTTTACATATTAATAGCAGTGAAGGGATGTTCCTTTGTCTACCATAGCAATTGTTGAGGGTAGAATGAGGAACTGTATATTTTGTCCGCTTTCTTTGTCCGTCATGTTCATAGTGCTGCCACCTAGTCCCTGATATGTTAAGCAACCTGTCCTATTTGAATCCTGTACAATCTTATGGAGGTGTTATTAAGTTGTTGATTGATGATTATATTTAAGTGTAAGGCATTTCATTGGCTCAACTTTACAATAATCAACAAAGGTAAGGCTTTTCTTTCAATCCATAGTGCCCCCCTGAGTGGATGAAGGGCCCTGCCCCAACCCCCTTCAAGTCCTTTACCTCGTTCCATTTTGATTCTGTCCAACTCTATGTAATAAATTCTTTCCTACCTGCAGTTGTGAAACACTGATTATGGCGATGATGAATTACAGCATTTATGCAATGCCACACTTCTGTTTAAAAACATTTAAAGGTGGTATAGCATGTAATCCAATCCACCGCTCAACAACGTTATGCTACAAATGGCCCTCCCTCAACGATTTTATCGTCATGTAATCGCTCAGTCCCTGATTTTCTAAGGAGAAATCTCAACAATATTTTCTGAAAGCTACATATAGATATTGATGTTATTTTACTCCTTTGATGTTATGTCAGTTTGGAATAAATCGTATGGGCAGTGACCTTTGTGCATGATTGATAGAACCTTAACAAAAATGATTTGTGTACAGCTTTAATGTATAAAATAAACAGCTGCAGGAAACTGCACTCGGCCTTCTGCTGGCTAACGGATTAGGAGTTGAAAAACAATTTAAAACGGCGCACAAAAGTCGGACCCTAGCTTAAGCAATCGCATACAGGTAAATTGAGTAGTCAACTCACAGGTCACTTTTATGTTACTCGGGAGTGTATAGGTTACATGTTCAAAATATCTTTACAGAAGTATAATTGGAGCTCATGATTTTGAATATATATTACGACATGGAACTGCTTACATAAAAAACGAAATATATTTTGGTGATTGGTACATTTTACATTAATTGATGAGTTTTGACCTGTTTGAAGTTATTGTTAATGCTATATCATGTATGCATATAGGTTTTTGTTCTGGTTATGAGCCTCAATGCGGCGCGACCAGCCATTAACCCAATGCGTCCTGGAACCTAGGGGTCCCTGTATAAAGCCTATGGGAATCAAAGAACCCAATAGTCAATAGGTTAATAACGATAAAGATGAATTATAATATTATTTGTAAAGTGACTTTTCCACCAGAAACATGCCCAAAGTGCTATGATCCTTTTTACTCCATTCATCCAGGTGTTTTCCAGTGCGGCCCTGCTCCTGTCACAGCTATCAAGCAAGGCCTCACCTACATCAACTACGACACCAAGTAAGTCTCTCTCTTTATATTTTCTATATTTTTTGCTGTCAAATGTCAGTATGTGTTACCCAGCACTACAAAATCCTTAAATAGTCACCAGATATGGTATTTTTAGTTTATAAAGTTTTAAGATTCAAGTTAAGTTACATAATTTGATAAAAAATATCATGGTTTAAAATGGTCTGTTTGGAACTTTTAGACAGAGTTAACACCCTTCTGGCTCTAAACAGATATACCTTACATGGAGAAATGTGCTCCATCTAACACCTCCAAAAGCCACTCAAAAAGTAAGAAGATACGCAAGCCTGGGCCCCGTCTTACAAAGAGTTACGATCGATCCAAATCAATCGTAAGTCCTCCAATCAATTGCAAGTTTACAGTCTCCTATCTCTTATGTACATAGTTACGATTGATATCAATCGCAAATAATTTACGATTGATATCAACTCTTTGTAAGACGGGGCCCAGGACATTACATGTAGTCAATTAAGGACTGCCATACTGGATACTCTTTGGACCCAGTCTGCAAGCAGGAAAAGAAGGCATGGTCATCTATAGGTGATTGTGTGAGGGGTTTCCCAGCCATTTACAGGGCAATGAAGGTTCATAGAACTTTTTCAGCTACTCTAATTGGCATTAAAGTGACTCAGTAACATTATTGAAGGTTGATGAAAGAAATTTGTAATTTTTGTATGAAATGTTACTTATTATATTCCTTCTAATGTACTAACCCTCTAACATGCAAAAAATCCTGTAAAAAATTCTCAAACCACAAAGATATTTATTTTCGTCTTTGAAGGTGTCACTGTGCGACACCCTCTAACAGTGATTAACAGTAAATTCTCCCAACCTCTTTTGAATTTTCCCCAACCGTTTTTCCATGAAAATAAGACATAAAACGGGCTTTTAAAAATCTTTCAACACTTATTGCTTTGTGACGATTTTCATTCACCTAAAATGTTATCAAATTGTAATAATATAGTTGGGAGAATTAAGGATTTGATCTGATCAGTTTTTCCCAGTTTGTATCATTAAAATATAGTCTGGTTTCACTCAAACTTTCAGATTATCTTTAATTGTACATCTAGCATTGAAGTCACAACCTTAGCAGCATTTTATCTCATCTGAACAACCAAGTCCCTTTAAAATGGGAAGTATGAAATAGATAGATAAGTAAAGCTCACTCTTAAGTAAAATGTTTGATCACAAATATACGCATCTACTGTCTTTTGACAGGTTTGCCTTCGCTGAGGTCAATGCTGATCGTATCAACTGGGTTGCAACTAAGAAAGATCGTGGCCCACCGGACATGAAAATAATGAGCCTCAACTCTAATGCTGTGGGTAAATACATCAGTACGAAGAAACTTCCGCTCGTCCCAGGAGGATACATCAGCAGATGGAATGCCAGGAATGACATCACTCTCGAGTACAAATATGCAGAAGGTAATAAATAATGAACTAAAATAAATAGATACATAAATAAACAAACAAATATTCAAATCAATAATGATAATGATAATAATGATGATAATAATAATAATGAATATATAATAATGATAAGAAGAAAAAGAAAAAGAAAAATATAAACTACTGCACGTAATACAAATTATTATTAGCACAGCTGTAGCTGAGCTACAATGGTAAGGCACTTAAGCAAGCAAATAATTCTTCCTATCAGGTAAACCATTAAGTTCACCTGGGTGGAGAGTGGCAAATGTAGATTAATGTCTTGCCAAAGGATATGGCCACAGCATGACTTAAACTGCGAATCATATGAGCCACAGTCCATTAACGTATCCACTAGACCACAACACCTTAAAGGGGCACGTTCACGCCAGTGTAGTTATCGGAACATGCCATCTGCGTAAGAGCCGTATTCTGTTGGTGTCAATAGGCAGCCACGCACCGTCCGCCAGCGCGTACGTATTTTGAATGCTCTCTGGAATACGGGGAACATGCCCCTTTAAAACCCTTACTGTACTGGGCTATTTTGAGCACCCTCTGACTTGGGGGGGGGGGGGGGGCCTGGGAGGCCCCCCCCCTATGATCTCGGCCGTCGAATGTCCGATGAACACGAAAATTTGCATATTAGTAGATATTTACGTAAGGAACAAGATGGTATAATTAGTTTTTTCCTAATATGCACATTTTTGTCGTTATAGCCTAATTAATTATGCAAAATGCTAATTTTATGCATTTTACAGAAAACTCTACATATTTGTCCGTAGACTTGTGAAGAATCTTGAAAATGTATTGAATAAATGTTTCCTTCATCTCAAATTCATGAGGTTTCATTATTTTTATGATATTTGAAAATGCATAGGTTAATTTGCATAAATTATGAAAACGCAAATTACACATTCATGAATATCAAATCTGGAACTATATTTAGGGAACTAGAATCATTACAAAAATTGTCAGACTCCACTTTTTGAATGTTGAAACTCATTATTCATATGAAACTTCTTTTCTAACGCAAAATAGTTATTTGATGTAATTAATAATGATAATTTATGCAAATTTGATGCGATTTTCAACTTTTATTTTCTTATGTATTTTATTGTTTTTTATTTCTTATTATATCTATTGTTTTATTTCTAATGTATTCTTTTGTTCTGGAATACATCAAGTTACTCTGAGAAACATATAAAAGCAATTTGATATCAATTCATATCTTCACATTTCTGCTTGTACATGAATATATGCAATTATAGCACTTTTTTGATGACATGCGCATACTAAATGTTATGTAACACCTTACAGGTATATCCGATTTTGACGAAAATGGTATCAAAATGTGCGCAAGACTTGAGGGAAAAAAATCATGAAACGACAATTCAAAATTCCAAGCGGTTGGGCGCGATCTCTGAAAATGTCGAGGGGGGGGGGGGGGGCCTCCCAGGCCCCCCCCCCCCCCCCCCCCCCAGTACAGTAAGGGTTAAGCATTCAAATAATTTCTTCCTATCAGGCAAACCATTAAGTTCACCTGGGTGGAGAGTGGCAAACCTAGATTAATGTCTTGCCAAAGGATACTGCACCATGTCTTGATCTGTGAACCATGTGAGCCACAGTCCATTAACGTATCCACTAGACCACAACACCTTAAAGGGGCACGTTCACGCCAGTGTAGTTATCGGAACATGCCATCTGCGTAAGAGCCGTATTCTGTTGGTGTCAATAGGCAGCCACGCACCGTCCGCCAGCGCGTACGTATTTTGAATGCTCTCTGGAATACGGGGAACATGCCCCTTTAAAACCCTTACTGTACTGGGCTATTTTGAGCACCCTCTGACTTGGGGGGGGGGGGGGGGGGCCTGGGAGGCCCCCCCCCCTATGATCTCGGCCGTCGAATGTCCGATGAACACGAAAATTTGCATATTAGTAGATATTTACGTAAGGAACAAGATGGTATAATTAGTTTTTTCCTAATATGCACATTTTTGTCGTTATAGCCTAATTAATTATGCAAAATGCTAATTTTATGCATTTTACAGAAAACTCTACATATTTGTCCGTAGACTTGTGAAGAATCTTGAAAATGTATTGAATAAATGTTTCCTTCATCTCAAATTCATGAGGTTTCATTATTTTTATGATATTTGAAAATGCATAGGTTAATTTGCATAAATTATGAAAACGCAAATTACACATTCATGAATATCAAATCTGGAACTATATTTAGGGAACTAGAATCATTACAAAAATTGTCAGACTCCACTTTTTGAATGTTGAAACTCATTATTCATATGAAACTTCTTTTCTAACGCAAAATAGTTATTTGATGTAATTAATAATGATAATTTATGCAAATTTGATGCGATTTTCAACTTTTATTTTCTTATGTATTTTATTGTTTTTTATTTCTTATTATATCTATTGTTTTATTTCTAATGTATTCTTTTGTTCTGGAATACATCAAGTTACTCTGAGAAACATATAAAAGCAATTTGATATCAATTCATATCTTCACATTTCTGCTTGTACATGAATATATGCAATTATAGCACTTTTTTGATGACATGCGCATACTAAATGTTATGTAACACCTTACAGGTATATCCGATTTTGACGAAAATGGTATCAAAATGTGCGCAAGACTTGAGGGAAAAAAATCATGAAACGACAATTCAAAATTCCAAGCGGTTGGGCGCGATCTCTGAAAATGTCGAGGGGGGGGGGGGGCCTCCCAGGCCCCCCCCCCCCCCCCAGTACAGTAAGGGTTAAGCATTCAAATAATTTCTTCCTATCAGGCAAACCATTAAGTTCACCTGGGTGGAGAGTGGCAAACCTAGATTAATGTCTTGCCAAAGGATACTGCACCATGTCTTGATCTGTGAACCATGTGAGCCACAGTCCATTAACGTATCCACTAGACCACAACACCTTAAAGGGGCACGTTCACGCCAGTGTAGTTATCGGAACATGCCATCTGCGTAAGAGCCGTATTCTGTTGGTGTCAATAGGCAGCCACGCACCGTCCGCCAGCGCGTACGTATTTTGAATGCTCTCTGGAATACGGGGAACATGCCCCTTTAAAACCCTTACTGTACTGGGCTATTTTGAGCACCCTCTGACTTGGGGGGGGGGGGGGGGCCTGGGAGGCCCCCCCCCCTATGATCTCGGCCGTCGAATGTCCGATGAACACGAAAATTTGCATATTAGTAGATATTTACGTAAGGAACAAGATGGTATAATTAGTTTTTTCCTAATATGCACATTTTTGTCGTTATAGCCTAATTAATTATGCAAAATGCTAATTTTATGCATTTTACAGAAAACTCTACATATTTGTCCGTAGACTTGTGAAGAATCTTGAAAATGTATTGAATAAATGTTTCCTTCATCTCAAATTCATGAGGTTTCATTATTTTTATGATATTTGAAAATGCATAGGTTAATTTGCATAAATTATGAAAACGCAAATTACACATTCATGAATATCAAATCTGGAACTATATTTAGGGAACTAGAATCATTACAAAAATTGTCAGACTCCACTTTTTGAATGTTGAAACTCATTATTCATATGAAACTTCTTTTCTAACGCAAAATAGTTATTTGATGTAATTAATAATGATAATTTATGCAAATTTGATGCGATTTTCAACTTTTATTTTCTTATGTATTTTATTGTTTTTTATTTCTTATTATATCTATTGTTTTATTTCTAATGTATTCTTTTGTTCTGGAATACATCAAGTTACTCTGAGAAACATATAAAAGCAATTTGATATCAATTCATATCTTCACATTTCTGCTTGTACATGAATATATGCAATTATAGCACTTTTTTGATGACATGCGCATACTAAATGTTATGTAACACCTTACAGGTATATCCGATTTTGACGAAAATGGTATCAAAATGTGCGCAAGACTTGAGGGAAAAAAATCATGAAACGACAATTCAAAATTCCAAGCGGTTGGGCGCGATCTCTGAAAATGTCGAGGGGGGGGGGGGGGGCCTCCCAGGCCCCCCCCCCCCAGTACAGTAAGGGTTAAGCATTCAAATAATTTCTTCCTATCAGGCAAACCATTAAGTTCACCTGGGTGGAGAGTGGCAAACCTAGATTAATGTCTTGCCAAAGGATACTGCACCATGTCTTGATCTGTGAACCATGTGAGCCACAGCCCAGTAACGTATCCACTAGACCACAACACCTTAAAGGGGCATGTTCCCGCCAGTGTAGTTATCGGAACATGCCATCTGCGTAAGAGCCGTATTCTGTTGGTGTCAATAGGCAGCTATAGCACCGTCTGCCAGCGCGTACGTTTTTTGAACGCTCTCTGGAATACGGGGAACATGCCCCTTTAACCACAGATTAATGTGAAAATCAAGGTGTAAATGGAACATTAAAAAAGTACAGCCAATATATATCAGAAGTTGACTTTCCTACTTAGTAGTACTTAAAGCTAAAGACCAGTTATGGTCATGCGATTGCATTGTGAAAGAAACGTTGTGAAATCGATCAGAAAAGGTTGATCATCTAGCATAGATGTACTGCAAGGTTCTGGAATCATCAAAATGATAAGAAATTTGGCCAAGTCTTCATAAAGTTAGAAGCACTGTACACAGAAAGATGTATATGGGACTAAACACACGTGCACGACACATGCATTTCATATCTCTCAACAGGCAAGAGATACACTAATTTACCAAATATATCAATTAGTAGGCGGTTTCCCGTCAAATTTTTTATCATCATGTAATATTCAAAACATATTCTTTCACATGATTGGTAATAAGAGCTTCCATTTCATTTTTTGAAATTGGGGCGTTTCCAATACTGGTCTTTACCTTTAACAAACTTTTGACATTAGCATCCATTCACAACACGTACCTATGCTATTTTATTTATTCATACTAGGATCTGTTGAGGAGCGCAACGCGGTTGAACGAGCCATATCTTTCGGCACCCGACCTAACACCTATCGGGAGGATGTGAAGACTGATGACATTGAGATGGCGATCCTCCTGGATGAGAAGATCTCTGTCGGCAGTGACTTTGAGCTCAAGGTAGCAGTCAATAACAAGAGCTCTGTGTCGCGTGTCATCTCCCTGACTATGAATGCTCATATGTGCTACTACACAGGTCAGTACATGCAGCATAAGGACCACAAGGTTCATATTTACTCATATTTATTGTCCATTTAACAATGGAAATTCATGGTACAGTAAAACCTGTCTATGAAGACCATCCAAGGGAGACAAGAAAAGGGGTCTTTAAGGCAGGTGGTCTTTTTATACAGGTTTTTTTTAGTACATGTTTCAATGAGAATCCATTTTCACGGGAAACAAAAAATGTGGTCTTTGTAGACAGGTGGTCTGTTTAACAATTTAAACAAACATCAAATATTGCCAAAATGCACAAAATTTGCTGATTTGTTTGCGTATCATCTTTTTTGTGTGTGAGGGTACATAAACGTGAGCCAAGTATATGTCAATCGGACAATAAAATTGAAATTGAAATTCATATGAATAAATTTGAAATGAATCCAGTCAAGAAAAGTACACAAGAACTTTAATTACTGACCTTTACAAATCTTATATATTTTCTTTATTTTTTGTGAAGGTGTGTTGGCTAAGAAGATCACAAGCCTGCGTAAGGAGTTAACACTCCCTGCTGGCAAGTCTGAACATGTTATTGAGATGATTAGGGCTGAGATCTACTCAAGTTGTCTGGTCGATCAGGCCTGCATCAAGTTCTACGTCTACGGCAAAGTCAAGGTAAGAGAAAAAGAATATGGCAACCTGTATGATAGGTTGCCCTATGTCAGCAATCATACAGATTCAATTTTAAAATAACTCAAGAAAATATTTTTGATATTACTGTTAGTTAGCAAGTTAGTCTTGTAAATGTGCACACAAAAAAAATTGTAAAATTTGAACAAGGACTATGTTATTATTAAAGAGACTGCAATGACATTTCAAGTTATGCACCTCACGGGCTTACTTCAAATCATCTGGTCATCAGGTTGGGTGGTCCCCTTACCTGACCTTGAAAACATGCCCCTTTATTCACAAAATGTCGTGGGGTATTTTTGGGTACCCAGGAAATCAACGTAGTAGAAATATTGACTAGTCCTGTGTTCTAAAAATATAGTTCTCCTATAAGCATTGTCATTTTCAACAATTGAGCATTTTGCGTTCCAGATCTGTCTTTTCGTACCACCATATTCTGCTGTAAAGCTACCTTCAAAATATTTGAAATCCATGACTCCTTTTGTACTTGTGTGTTTGGTTATGTATATGTATATGTTTTATTATGTTTGTTTACTTTCAGGAAACCTCCCAACAAACCGTCAGTCAGGACACTGTGTACCTCACCCCACCGGAGATGAAGACTGAGTTCAAGGTCGTAGGTCATGAGGTTGAAGCTGTGGTTGAGTTTGTGAACCCCTTGCCTATCACGCTCACTAACTGTACAATCACCTTTGAGGGTGCTCGTCTCCTTCGCTCTATGACACTCTACGCCAAGTAAGTACATTCGCCAAAAAACAAAAGATATGTCAATATTTTCTGATGATGAAGAGAGAACCCCCTCCCACAGTGGCCCCAAGAATTTCATTCAGTCTTATTCTTATAACATTTTGTGCACCATGTCATGTCTTTCACATGTCCAAATATTGAGCCACTCAATATACACCAACTGGGATGACAGCAATGTTTATTTGCTAATTTGGTCTGGACATCTCACAATTCAAGACCTCTAGCACTGCCCCTGAATGTTCTTGATATGAGCATGTGGTCCCTCCCTGCAAGTCAAAGACATCTGACTTTCACATATGTACTACATGTATCTTGTTCATTTTTCCAATTTTCAATATCTGAGCTCGCTTGGGGGTGTGTATACGGTGCACATCATCGCAGGAACCTGGGGTGCATGGGTATGATAATGAGAGAGAGAAGAATGAGGACGCCAGCAAGTCTAGAGCATAGGGTTGTATTGTATAAACAAATATCAGTGTGTAGTGCATGCTTTGACAGCCATTGATTACACATAACGGTCCGTCTCATTTGACTTTTGTGATATTAATTCAGTGCTTTTTCTTTGGAATCGTTCTGTGAATTTGATTGACTTTGATGATTATTCGACTTAAAAAAAATCATGTAATACAGCGGATTGACACACTTCTATAAAGAAAAATTTGGATTTGTTATGTATATCATCAACTCAAGAGGTTATTCAACACATGCAACCTTGGGTTGGTTTGAGGTTGAGGTTTACTATGTACTCACCTACAAAATCCTTCTGATCACATACCGTGCCTTGAAGTTCTCCTTGCCACATCTCTTCTTTACTCAACTTTCGCAAGCCTGGTCGTTCTGGTCTGCGTTCTGCTAATACATCAACTCTGATCATCCTTAAGACCAGACGATCATGGGGAGATCAAGCATTTGCCTCAGCAGCTCCCCGATTGTGGAACAGTCTCCCTAACACACTTAAGGACTGTAAATCATTAGATCATTTCAAGGCCAATCTGAAAACTTATCTAATGGCCAACTTTAACTAATATTATCTTTTTTTTTTACCATGTATAATGTAATGTAAGTATAGTTGTATCCAAGTTTATTATGTAGCTCATTGTAAGCGCCTTGAGCACCCTCTGCGTTATAAATGTCTTTATTATTTATTATTATTATTACTATTAAGCATATTTCTCTTTGTTGTATTTTCTTCTCAGTGATGTTCCTTCAAAGGGTAACTTCAAGCAGAAGGTCAAGTTCTCACCGCGCGAGAAGGGAAAGAGAACTCTCGTTATAGACTTTGACTCCAAGCAGATCGGCAACATCACTGACGTCGTCGAGATAGAGATCCCATAAGATCCTAGACCTAGGACCTTCCCTTGCCGGGTAGAAACAGATACTCCATTATGGAATGAATAGCAACTACCTGGGTGCACCGGAACAAAAGTTTGACTAGATCTTTGACAGGTTTTTATATTTCCCAGGAATGATGCAAACCCTTGCATGTATTTTATTCATTGTGTATAGAAATACAGATTGGTGGTCTACATTATTTCTTAGGGAAAAACATAATGTCTTAAGAACTTTACATATTTTTGTTCCTGTTCCCCATGCAATTCCCTTCATTCTGTTTTGACAGTTTTTGTAAAAGTATGGTTAAGACATGTAGTAGATTTTCAGTGACTTTGTTGACAGTTAATATTTCCTTTGCTTCTTTCAAGGTGGTGTAGTTTGAATATTAAATTAGGCTTACAAATGTTGTTCTTCTTAGCTTTTACACATACAGGTACTTTACTGATAGAGTAAGAAAAGGATTAGTCAAGTGTAGAGAAAGTAGTATGTAGTAATTGAGGGCTTTAAGCCTTTGTCAAGTAATATGAATTAGTGATAGTTATGTGGTTAAAGCTGTTATTGTTTGATATACCATCTGTAAAGGGATGGAAAATGAACAAGAAATATGTTAAAATCATGAATATTGTGAGCTTCTAGTACTTGTTCCTTTGTGGTCATATGACGGCACCTTCATAATGAACACAATTTTAAGAATGTCAATTCTAAGATTGATTGATTGACAGCTGAAATAGGCCAACTATTAGTAGATTTATCTCTTTTACATTACAAATGTGGTCACAAGAGCTATGGCTTAACCTGTCAGGGAAAATACTGAATAGTTTGCCTCAATAACGCCTTTGCCTTGCCTTGGAATGTTATGGGAATATGGTCTTTATTTGTTGCTAAATCATGAAAGTGTAGAACAAAAAAGAAACATACAAACAAACAACAACAAATGAAAAATGGAAAATACAGAAGTAAAATTGCACATTGGAAGCTTTTTCCATGTTCATTTGAAATTATGTCATTTGATGATACATTTTCGTTCACCTATTTTTCTATAATATTCTAATAGTTTGTACTCTGAGGTTGATTTTCTTACCATATAATTATTGCATAAAAAACATAGATGTAGATTACATCATGTCTTTAACTAATTATGTTGGTAGTGAGCTGTCATTTGTTTGTTTATCTATGTAATGTACCAGTACTTCAGAAACTATTCAGTGTGTGAATATCTTTTGTACTGTAGTGACAATTGTATAAGAGGCCTTGTTGTCAAAGTGCCTTCTTTTTTACTATTTCATGGCCGTATACCCGAAACTATTATCTTTCATGATCGTAAAAGTATAATGATTGTCATAACCTACTGAAATTAGGATAAATTTCTGCACAAAGCTGGTTGCATACTCGCACAGTTTAGAGTTTTCTAATTTTCTGAATTAATCAGTTTTCCCTCCTCAATTTGTCAACAATTAATCTTAATCTCCACTCTTTCACAGTGAGAAGGGAATTTTATTTTTTTCAATAAGCCAATATGAAAGTAAATTGCTAAATGTCATCTTCAAAATTGACAATTTATACGCAAAATAGTGATTTTATATTTTACACTGCGTTGTCAATTCAGAGACTTGATTTATTATTACACTTAAATCACTCTTATTTCATAATGGCACAATATACATCATTGGAAATGGATTCAAAATTGTCTGTGATTTTTGGTCTTTCTTGCCCTTGTACAAAGTGCAATTGCTAGCATTCTGGATCTCAAGATAATGCACAGACATCACTTTGGAGACTGCAGTGCTATGGGTTGAGAGAGCTAGGCCTGTGATATCAACAACAATAATAAGTGTCTTCTAGCTGCACTCACAGCATTCTATGAACATTAATAGATTTTTCACTACAGCTATAGCTTTAAAAGCAAACATAGTTTTCAAAGTAAGGCCACAGACTGTTAAACAGAATGCTTTTTTGATATTCTAATTGTGAAACATGTATTTTTCTATTTGTTTATTTGCGATGATGTGATCATGTAGTATAATTAGCGTTAGGTTTAGGATTAAGACTTCTTAGGCTACTTTTTGCCAGTAGATAGATGATTTAATCATCAGAAAGAACACTTCTGTAATTATTACATGTAGATTTGTATTGCAGTTTAAAAGATCAATTCTCTTCATATTGTTTGACATACATAATGTATACATAATAGACAACTTGGCTGGAATACTCAAGAAACAAGTGTACTTCTTTTTAAGGCGTTAGATTTGAAATCATTGAATCATGGTGGTATGTTAAATTTCAATCAACTTTTTAAAATGTACCTGTAGGCTTTATAACTAATTCATGCTGATGTAATTCACTCTGTGTCTTAGAAAGCACCATAAATAGTTCAATAATTGTATTGTAATTTAGGTAGTTTAGTGAAATGATGTCCCAAACGAAAAAAATGCATAATTGTTGCGATTCATAATGTTATCACACAGAGGTAGAACTACATTGTTAGGATATGACTGGTGCTGGTAAATTCATATACTACCTCAATCAGTAACTGAGTCAATTGGTCTTGTTAGGATTACTCACACTCTTCAGTGCGATGCCTCTCCAAATTTTTACCTACATAAACTATTTTTCTATGTATTTATTGATTTATTTGTTTATTATATCGCTTAATCAGTTATTAATTCATTACACTATGTGCATGGGCACGCTAGTTTGATTTCTTTGTTAGTTCCTTTATTAGTTACCTAACCATACTTTTTGGAAACATAGTTTATTTCATACAGGGTATAATGGCATTCTTCTTCTAACTTCTAACACTTCTGTGCAAGTAACAAGTATGAAAGCAATTCTGTCATTTTTGGTTCATCTTTAATACCAGAGATAGTGGTTAGAGATTACCTAAGCAACTCGCACAATAAATTCATCAGATGATGGGCAACTCGTTATCAATGTCAAGGCCGTCTTACTCAAGTCATGAATGATCCTATCTTCTTCCTTTCCCCTCTCTCCTCTGCTCTCTCTCTCCCCTCCCCCTCTCCCCTCCCTCCCCTTATATCTCTCCTTATCTCTCTCTTACCCCAGTCACATCAACAAGACCCACATTAGACGGAACAGTAAATTATGTTGACTGAAAACGCAAAGAATCGGTCGGTCGGTTGGCAGTTGTTGTGGAGTCAGTTTGGTCATGTGACTCTGGCATCGGTCTGCCTCTCCTAAAATCACTTTCTCACCATACTTTCTATCCCACTATCTCATACAAGTACATCCTCTCCGTGCATTTGAAGAAAAGAGGAGGAGAGAGAGGAGAAGAAGAGAGAGGAGAAGAAGAGAGAGAACAAAGAAATACACATAATAGACTCTTTTGTTGTCTTCACACAGGATGTTGTGTATAGGAACTCATTTTATCTTTATTGCTATAATGAAAATACAAGATACATGCCCATTTTATTTGCGTGTGAAAGAGGGTGAGAAATTAACAAACCGAACCACAAGAACACCACCATACATTCACAGTATGTCTATATCAATATCCAATGTGTATTATTAATACGGGAAACGATCAAACAACGGTTTCCTGAAGGGAGGTACAAACAGACTGCTTTCTCTAAACCATGTAAATGACATTATTGACCAATACATTATTCAACATTCATTATTATTAATTTGCATCCTGTGCTATACCTGTACATTTAATTGAATGTTCCTTTATTTAATCATGGATACAAAAAGACCAGACCTCTTTTTTTTTGTTCTTCCGTTTGTGAATGAAAACACATTTGTGGACCTTTTTCATTGAAATAGGTATTTAACATGTAGGCTGGACAATTCATGTTACCATTGTTAGTAATGTGTTTTCAATTTGAGATTTGTATTTGAAGAGAAAAGGACTAAATGAACATGAGCGCAAATAATTTGTAAAGCGAAAAAGAGAAATCTTTTACAAAAATATATAAATACTGGAAATAAAATATTAAAAATGTGATAAAACTGAGGAGGTTAAGTACTTACAATAAATGATAAAAAGATAATGCATTGTATGTCAATAAAAAGTATTAAAGAAGCAAAATATGAAAACAAAATTTGAATAGACATGACAATTCTTAGCTGTGCGTTTAAAGTTTCAGTCTTCGCAAAATTTGAGTAGAAAATGCATGTATTTGAATACAAAAGTCCCCATTGTTTTAATTGCATTTTCTGAAAATAACTTTTCAGCCTATAAAAGATGCACCTGCTCTTACAAGAATAATAAGCATATAAATGAAATGTACATCACCATCTGAATAGAAACGTTGTAAAAAGTGAATGGCATTTTCTTGACCTTTAAAAGATTGTAAAATTAAGGAATAATTTGTGAGATTTTTCATTTTATTCTTCAAATGACCATGTTTCCACAATAAAGATGTTCCATAAAAAGTCTTGCTCTTGAAATGCTCTTATATTGAAAATCATTCTAGAAATAACTTACAAGTCTGAATCAAATTCTTATGTTACATTCTTGTATCTATTTCGGTGTCCAAAAGTTATTACTACTGGTGATTTTCATGCAGAATTGATAATTTTTTAATGATTACAATATATCATAATACCTGATAGTATTTCCTAAATAATGATAATAATAATAATAAGTTTGTTTACTCGGGTAAGCCTCATCAGCATCAATGCTGTTCTTCCTGACGGCCCTGCAAGTATTATTACTCAGCGTTTGCCAGGTACCCATTACACCTGGGTGGAGATTGGTGAATATGGATTGACACACGTAAGTGCTGCTTGGGATTTGAACCTTCAACCCATAGAACGAGAGTCAAGTGAATCAACCACTATACCACAAAACCTCCACTAGAATGGTCCTTTTTCAATTATGTCATCAGTACTCAAAACCATCTTCAAATCTATTATATCTTGGTCAATAACAGCTGATCATATACATTGTATACAACTTTCTACTTCATAATGGATGGATTTTTTTTCTCCTCATTTTGAAAAAAATAGCACATTACTATCATTTCCTATGAAAACAAACCAGTGGTAGAAAATATCACAAGTCTTAATGCTCAAACTTACGTTACATACTTATACTGTATTTACAAAAATATGAGTAAATATTTGTGTATATGTATCCTAAAAGAGTAAATATATTTATACATACAATATACAACATGTCTCTTCTACTACATTGTCATGACAATATAAAGACATTAACAATAGAAGTGGTGATTCACTATACAAACAACCAAACTCTGCCGGGCTCCTTTAGGAAAATAAAAACAGGATTTCTCAATGACAATTATTTCCACAATTTGTGTTTTTAAACTGAACACTTCCCGAAAATTACATTGACTTTCCTTTCTGCAGGACAGATAGTATAAGAACAATGTATCTTTATACCAGGTATCTTTTTTTTGTTAGGTGATATTTACACCTGATTTACCAGAGAGAATAGTAAACAAATTGTTTGTTGGTTAATATCAGTAAAAATATGTGATCAAAAGTAAAAGTCATGTAGATGACATGCATGAACGAGTATCAGTACTACACTGTAGTATGGTTTATCATATTTCAACTTTCAATTATTAAATATAGAATACCCTTTGACTGAAAATGTTAAACGGCCAAAGAACTTCTAATAACGGAATAATACTAGTGGAGTCTTGTATAGCAGTCGTGTCTGGCCACTCCTGGTGCTCCATTATTATTACTACGGCTTTAGCATGGCTTTCATTACAGCGCTCAAGCATTTTAAGGAATTCATTAATAACCATTTACCTCACCTGGGTGGAGTGTGGCAAGTGTAAATGAATTACGTGCCAAAGGACATTAGTGCTGTGATGGGGATTCAAAGCCCATACCTTGTGGTTCACAATACAGAGACTTATCCACTGGACCACAACACCTCTCCCAACTAATTAACTTTATAATAAAGGGCTACATCTACTAAAATGACATCTTCATATCGTATTCTTACAGCTTTAACTCTTATTTTCTTGTTAGCCCAAGTTCATAAAAAGGTTTGTTAAACAGGAAAGCCTGGCATACTGTAAGAAATACAGCCATAAAGAAATACAAACACCAGAGAGCAAAATGAAATGTCATCATTCTTTGTAGCTTAAAAGAAAGTTGCTTGTTATCCACTAGCATGCTACACATTTTGGTACTAACTTGATATTGCTGCCCATCTCAAGTCAGAGACAGTATATACAGCCAACTGGGCAACAACAAAATCGCCTCTTTTTCTTGTATTTGCTCCACAAATTCTTAATACATCTAAAACACCATCACAACAATGATCAAATCACTCACTGTTCCACATATTCACTTTATATTCGACTGACATGTCGTACATGATATATCTTGTTAATGTATCACAAAAAATTACAAGTGCAAAAATACAAATTGGTATACCAAATATGTCATTGTACATACATTATGTTATAATGGAAGGGATACATATTGAGGTTACAGTCTGTACAGATTACATAATCGCTTTATCTTCTAAAAGAAAGTAATAAATACTTTTTAATAGCTTTTTAGAACTTTTCTAATTACATACTAACTATTAGCTACCGGTAAATATAAATTAATTAGTAGTTTGTGGAGATAAAGAGGGTGTTTGGAAGAATGATGAGAAAGGAAAATGTATATCATTTCTGAGGTAACCGAATGAAAGTTACTTGGTGACTTGAGTGCAACCTAGAACATAGATTGCATTTTCTGAGCTGCTGATTTGCTGAATTGTGATGACTTTATGTGTAGAATGCGCTCACTGTGTGAACATGAATGCATTCTCTGGAGCAACATAGGCCTCAGTGTATTGATGTGCATTATGCAATGGAAGCAATTAGATTGATGACATGATTGCATTCTCAAAGCTACTTAACAAGTTTACTTTATGCACAAACATTGTAAAACATGATTGCATTCTGATAGAGAGAGAGCAATCATACATGATACTTTGAATGCAATTTGGCTGTTAAACATGATTGTATTCTCCAAGCTGCAGATTTTGGAATACTTGAGGCACAGAATACACTGATTCAGTGGACAAACTGTGGTGCATTCTTTGAGCTACAAATTGAAGATACACAATGTATATCTTGTGCTAAAAGCAATCTTGCAATCATGGTTACGTTCTTTGAATTGACGGTATTCATGCTACTTCACACACTGAGAACACTTTGATTGAATCATTTTCTTGACGATGATGAATTCAATTATTTAAACACCTATGATATTAAAGTTATCATAGGTGCAATTGTGAATATATTTCAAAATCCACATATTTTTACTTCTTCACAATGGTCATTCTTAACAGTTTTAAATCAATACGGTTTTGTAAATACTGTAGAAATGCACCCTGCCTCAATAATTGTGGCGATGTGTTAGCTGGAATGAATTAACCATCACAAAAGAACTAACAAAATGTGTGCATGACTCTGTATGATATTTGCAGTATGATGAATATGGTAAATTATTGGCTTATCTCTATTACACAGAGAAATTTTGCCGTTGTTTTTTCCTTTTCTTTCTAGAGGTAGACATTTATGTAACTTAAACATTTTACAAATTACACATTGAAGGTATGGTTTAAGAAATTACCTTACGTTTCTCTACTTCGTTGTTAATTTTTTTGTTTTGTCTTTCTTGTTACAGGATGTAAGAACATATGTAACATATTCATTCAGATACTTCTTTTATGAAAAAGGGAAACAATTGTTTTCTGCCCTGGTGTCCATAAAAGACCCTGTACTAATGACTCATAAAACATGAGATGTAAAAAATGATCACTATTTCACACTATGATATACACATACAGTGATATAGAAGAAAGATACAAATAAGACTTTGGAAAATACATGTATTTACTCTCACTTTGTAAATGATAATGATAAAAAGAGAGATGGATATGAAAGAAGACAGATAGGCATTATTACCCAAGTTTTCCTTTACATATGAGTTGTATCAGAACACTTGGGCTTTACGACAAGAAATCCCAATTTGAGTTGTTAAATATCTGCATATCTTTGTCCACAAACTACGGTATAACCATGGGCATAATGAAAGCCCTTGACAACAGGTCAAAACTGGTCGGACATTTGATGAAATTGGACTGCCATAAACTTGAGTCATATTGGAATCTTAGTATATCAACCACAAAGGGTGTTAGTAAACACTATCAAAGGGCTTAAAGATGAAGTATGTTTGTCCCTGCAAGCTTTACTAGCCAGCAAGGATTATTCTCATTTGCCCTTTTTTCTGAAAGCAACCAGATTTGGGTGTATTTTGTTTTGATTGCCTGCACAGCTGACTACGGTATTAGCCAAACCATGCAGACAACATGTATATCAGAAATTGGTTTGGTATATCGACCATGATAGGAGTATTAGTCAAATCTATCTGATACCCATAGTTTGATGGTATGAGTCACTGGCCTTTCTAACACATAAAACTTCCAAAACCACCTGCTAAATCATCATTTTGACATTTTAGAATTTGATTGCAGCATTAAATGTACTCTCTTTTGCATCAAAACTTCTATGACGAGTTCGCTGCTGTGAAAAAGATTTGATACAAGCTTTGTATGTCTTTGAGAAGTTGCCTATACATTAATGCTAGGAATAAAAATATACAAATGGTTTGACTATGCCTCCATAGAAAATTCAAACATAACAAAAATTTGGGTTTACATTTCAATACTAATCAATACAGAAAAAACTCTTAAAAGTAACTACTGATATAGAAAATTGACAATACATACTGTACATTGGTTTCTCCATCAATACTGATTTTCTGTGCAATGGAACTTTTCAGTTGATTTTACAATACATGTAGACTTCCAACTGATGAAGAAACAATCTCCACGTGTGTGTGGGCAAAAGCACCCTATCAATCCTACTATCATCTCTGCCACAATATGAGGAAAAATAAGCTGGGACTGAAATATATCACTTGACCAACAATCAAATAATCTCCAGCATAATGTTGTGTTTCGACTTCAGATGAAATTCCCTATTCTAAACCAGCGAATAAAGTCATTTTACCCCTGTATTGTGTTGCAAAAGAAGCCCTTATTGAGGCCCCATGTCAAGTTAGTATAATAACCCACTGAATACGATTTGATTTTAGCATAAAATGCATGTTTTTCCCAGAAATTTCAGACCAAATGTTTTCTTAGCTTGAAATCCAGCTGGTTGAAAGAAAGTTTGATTTTGTGGTAAAGTAAGAATGAATCTTTCACATAAACTCTGTTAGCTTGTTTAAATTGGAAAAACTTCCCACTTCTAAAAATTTGTGCTGCCGCTTTCAAGGATTTTTTTTTTTAATGTGTCAAATTAAAATCTTTGGAATATCCTTCTTTCTTCCTCTCTCTCGATCTCTCTCTCTCTCTCTCTTGTTGGTTTAATATGTCAAATTAATATCTTTGGAATACCCTTCTTTCTTCCTCACTCACTCACACTAACACACACACTCTCTCTCTCTCTCTCTCTCTCTCACTTTCTTTGCCTCACTCATTTTTTTTTCTCTCTCTCTCTCCCCTTTTCTCATTCTGCCATTCTGTACTCCCCTCTCTCTATCTCATTTCTCTCTCTCTCTTTCTTTCTTTCCCTTTCCTTCTCTCTCTCTTTCTAAAGTGGTTTTACTTTTCATACATCCAATCTTGTCACTAAAGCCTCGTACCTATACATTTACCCACAATGCAATAATGATCACATGATCATCATGTTCACATTCCTTTCATTGTTGCTCCCTTCCTTGCACCTGCAAACTAAGTGATTTCAACTCATGCCTTCTAACGATATCTTGTTGCCATCAACAACAAAATTCCATGTGATTCTTCAAAGACTTGCCAAAATATATATATATATACATATATATCTATAGATATATATAATATATATATAAAAAAAGAAAACAGAAAAAATACAAATGTACACAAAAACTGCCTGTATTGGTATACAGGGGTAGGTATGGCTTGTAACAAGGGGCATAGTCTAGAATCCAGACTCCCAGTTATCGCCATCTTTCTTCTCGATGTCCGCTACGGCGTTACCATCTCTCATCTCTGGCTTGCCGTTAGCAGTGTATTCAAGGTCCTTGCCACCTTCCAGCTCCAACTCAGCTTCCTGCACGCATTGGAAAGGGGAGAAATGGTTGAGGGTCTAACGTACATGTATAATAATATTTTTCTTTGTAAGTTGTGAATAAACCCGTTGTAATGCATTTATGTAAAAACATAAGTTTTGACCAGCTCACATGTTAGATACAATACACGTCAAACATGACAAACTGCCAAGTGTTTGGTTGTAAAAATTGTTCCTCAAAAACCAAGGGGAAATCGTTTCATCGGTTTCCAGACCAACACAATCACAATGAAATATTCAAGCTATAGGTAGCAGCTCTGAATGTGGAGAAATTTCTGGACAAAAAGTACAAGGTACGTCAAGACAAACGATGTGATCTGCAGTGATCTTTTTACAGTTTACAGCAGGGAAACGTACATACGCAATAGCGGTCAAATCCATGCAATACGTCACAGAATGGCGATTTTCTGAAAATTCTCAGAGCCGCAAACAACGAAGGATTCTGAAGACGAGTAACGCCTTCCCTTTCGTCAAACGAATGATGTTTTATATTTTTCAGATGTTTTAAATGGCCTACAAACTGAATTTAACATGTATTTTGAGGTTAATTCCCCTTTAATGAAATATATTAGTTACCTCTCTATCGATTGCCTCTAACTCCTTCTTAGAAAGATGATGCACTATAGCAGCTCCATAAGAATCACCCACGACGTTGATAGATGTGCGGCAACGATCCCTGTCAAATGTAACAACAAAAACTTAACAAATACCTCACATGAACACATTTCTTTTGCAGATAATTAGTCAAAGATGAATTTCAGTTCATTATGCTCCATTTCAAAATATGAAATGATTAGGAAGAACTGGAAATTCCTTTCAAACTTTGCTTGTATTACAGCGGAAAGTATTGGCTGGTACCCGCCAAGGTAATCAATGGTCATATTGACGTTTAGCATGTCTCGTTACTATTACATGGTTTCAATGGTTTGGAATGTGACCGTTTTCACTCCGTCAAAAAATATTTTTAAAAGGTTTTTGTATAATCAGTTGGGCAGGACCTTAAGGGGAAAAATTCACCAACATAGCAACCCTAACTACATACACAAAATTGAAAAACATTAAATCAATATAGAGTGCAAAACAAATGAAGTGATTAAAAACTTACAAGAACCAGTCAACGGTAAAAAGCAAACTGACGTCTTCGACAGGAAAGCCTGCAGCTGTAAGAACCAGGAGCATAGTGATGAGACCTGCACTGGGTACGCTGGCAGCTCCAACACTCGCTAGGGTTGCCGTTAAGCTAGGGATAGAAAGAAGAGCGTCATTCACACATTAAGAAAGTAACTCCTTCACGTCTGTGGGGAAAAATAGGAATCTCTCAAGGTCAAATTAGGAAGGCGGTGTCTTTTGTATGCTAAAAGAGAAGTTTTCACGAGGAATATAAGGTTCATAACACTAGTCTGACGGTCACGATAGGGGAATGATTCCTCCAAAATACATGTAGGAATAATTGGCAGCTACAGTGAACAATGTATGCATTCATCTAAAACTTTGGCAAAGGCGATCTTCACATTTGGATGAGCAACCCAACAAATTGAAGACGATACTATCATTCATCAAATTATCATCCAAATAAAACTTTACAGTAGTTTCTCTTGGTTTAAATTGGAGGTTGCCAAACATGGGCTCCTTTTGTTTTTGTTCCAAAATATATCAATCACTTCAATCATCAGCTATGAGTGATGATATCTTTGGGTCTGACAGTTTGCCTCCATCTTGTGCACAATTTTACAGATTTAAAACCATTATTAATCCATTACATTGAGCTGATGAATCAGTTGACCTTACCTAATTGTGATGATTTTGCCAATGGTCAAAGTATAGCCATTCAGCTGACCGATAAAGATAGTTGCTACTGCTTCGTAGAGTGCAGTACCGTCCATGTTAACTGTTGCTCCAATGGGCAGCACAAATCGAGTCACCCTCTTGTCAATACCTAGGTTCTCCTCCAGGCAACGGAATGTGACTGGGAGAGTCGCAGAGCTGCAAAGAAGGGCAATAGCACCGTTATCTTATTATACAGAGCGGTTGTTACGGGTATGGGTGACATTTTGCAGTTAGGCTCAATAACTTGTTGGTTCAGAGCCATAATAATATGAAAGCGTGAACCTTTATGCACACTTTGCATCTATTTTTTCCATAAATGGAAGAGAAAAAAAAAACATATACTATTTGTAACCATATACAGTTTGATTCAAGGCACTTTCGAAAGTTAAAAATTACTGTTTTGGAAAATAAGTTGTTATTCATTGATTACTTTTGAATATTATTTCTATCCATGTTCATTTTTGAGATCCATGTTCATTTTTCAGTCACATGATACTTTACTATTAGGAAAAATAAACAGGGACCATTGTTGACAATTTTAAGATAGGAAAGCTGACTGATTGAGCTGTTAAAAGATCTGCCTGTCAACCATATGGTCGGAGTCTTACCTAGAAGATGTAGCGAGAGCAGTGAGCCAAGCCTGTAGGAGACCTCTGAAGAATGTGAAGGGATTCTTGCGAGTGATGGTGAAGTAAATGGTCATGAGACAGGCAAGATGGATGACCAGCCCCAGCAGGACGGTGACCATGTAGAGACCCAGGTTAGAGAAGACCATCGCAGGGTTGTCCATATCAAGGATCTTGGCACAGATCAGACTCATGATGCCAATAGGTGAGTACCTGTGAAGAAGAGTTGGTGGGAACTTAAGATTACAATACATCCAGCATTGATTATGTTCTTGCCGAGGTGCAGGCTAATGATGGCGAAGGGTAAATACATAACACAGGGCTCAACACTAACAGATGCCCATGACAAATTATGGATACCCAAAATCAAGTTCCGGAAGCCAACATTTCAACATAGGGCTTAATGCATACAGACCCCAACATTTTGATCTGGACCCTTAATGAAAAAGTCAGTGTGAAGGATGTTGATAGGATGCTGGCTGTAGAGATAATAACAGACCTGCGAAACATAACCAGGTCTTAGATCTTGCTAAGGTGCAGGCTAATAGTGTCTGTGGGAGAGTACATAACGGGAGGAGAAAGGAGAACTAATGATTACACTAAAGGTCGTCTATCAGCGTGTCCACACACAAAACAATTTATCCCGAAACTCTATAACGATACGTCGTATAAAGAATCATCGTATAAATTCCAGGATGTCCACACACAAGAAACGTCGTCACTAAAGAATCATCGTATACATTCCAGGGTGTCCACACACAC
The DNA here is from genome assembly GCA_035222895.1 of Strongylocentrotus droebachiensis. Classification (NCBI taxonomy): domain Eukaryota; kingdom Metazoa; phylum Echinodermata; class Echinoidea; order Camarodonta; family Strongylocentrotidae; genus Strongylocentrotus; species Strongylocentrotus droebachiensis. The sequence continues at coordinate 44,333 of JAVYIG010005169.1, forward strand.
AAAAAAGTTATCCCGAAACTCTATAACGAAACGTCGTATAGGTGCGCAGTTTGCTACTGCGCAGTCGAAACCGAAACAGAAACACATGTGCAGCACCACTAGTACTAGTATTTGCATTGACTGTGCCACTGGAACAATGCATGCAGTATATTTATGTATAATCAGCTGGCTGCGCAGCGGTCAGCTGGAAGCAGAAATGAGAGCTCATATCTCCTTTCGCTCGAGGTCACGTTAAGCCCCGCCCAGTTAGACTAGTTCCGTCCACGCACAAAATGTCCGTGATTAGGCGTGATTCTTTATCGAGTTTCAGTTCGAAACGATGCCCAAACCTGCGTTTCGTTAGACTAGTTTCGTTATACGACGTATCGTTAGTGAGCGTCCACACCTACAATTTTGGTCGTAAAACTATCGCGAAACGGTATCACTATCGCGAAACGGTATAGCTAATCATGACTAATCACGGAAAATGTTGTGTGTGGACAGGGGGTATGTCTAGGACCTTAACACAGATTAGTCTCTTCATGCCAATAGGTGAATACCTGACAAAAAGAGAATGGAGAAACTTGAGATTAATCTAGACAAAGGATCATCTTCCTTGTAATAGTGGTATGTATTTTTTAATAAATAGTAGTAGACAACTTTATTGGACTACTTGTTTTGAACAAGGCTAATCTGCCACAGTGCACAATGCACAAATTGAGAACAATTAAGTATTAGATAAGCATGAAAATGCAAAACTCAAACATAAGCATAAGAATTATTGTAAAAAGCTTCCTAAAGTAGATTAGCAAAATTTAGTGGCATTTTAAGATATAATAATGTGGTTTAACTCAACGTGATAACATTTTTTCAACATATATGCATTTTGCATTCCGGATGCATCTTTTTTGCTACTAAATCCCCCAAGCTACCTAAGAAGGACTTCTTTAATCAGAAAATGAAGTACGGTAGGTTGTTAGCTTGACCTACCACATAATGATGTTGACCATCTGCATGGTGAGGTCAGAGAGGATGTCAAAGAACTGGACCATAACACGACCACGCTCTCCCATCTGGCCCAGAAGAATACCAAAAAAGATGCAGAAAGCGATGATTCCTGGAAGAGGAATGAACAAGGAAGATAATTCCACAGGTTAGTCTTTCTTGAGCTGGAAGAGAATCACAATTATAAACAGCGACAATTGCTTCATTTTTTTCTTCTCAATTTCGAAAATCTGAGGTCTCATTTTGGGGCCCTATTCTCTTTGGTTGATTGAAACTTGCAAGCACATTCCAAGTTTATCCATGTGGACAATTAAGGCATAATACATATTGACCTACAAACCCATAAAACTTGGGTGTTCTGGTCTTCAGAGTAATGAAGAAAACCTTTAAAAAGTGAGAGACCCCTCCCCCCCTTTCCTTTTTATTCAATATTTTGTAAGCTTGTCACACAATTTTTGTAAAAGTCTCTCTTAAATGCATGGCAGTACCCCCCCCCCCTCCACAAAAAACAAAACAAAACAAAATTACCACAGACAATACCTTTTGTCTCATGTATTGAGACAAAGGAGAGAAATATGCCAGAAAATAAGTTAGAGAGAGAGAGGAGGGAGGGAGGGAGAGAGAGAGAGAGAGAGAGAGAGAGAGAGGGGGGGGGGGGGGGGGGCTCAATAACGAAAGCTACCTTTGGAAGGTTTTCTTTGCACAATTAGGACCAAAAAGTACAGGGATCCTTCAAGTGGAATTACTACATAAGTCTTCTTTGACTAGAGTGAATTGTATCCATCAAGAACCAACAGGTTCCCACCAAAAGTATCCAGAAAACCCGAGGAAAGAAAGAACATTCTCCATGACCTTTAACCTCAAGCTTCCACAGATAATTGGCCGTCTGCTTGGGGTTAGCTGCCAATCAGAAACAAATTTTCCATCCTCCAATAGACCAGCGGCTCTTAAACTTAGCCTGGCCTCCTTCACATGAGGCAGAGTGAACCATTATCTATCATATTCCAACATGTCTATTATGTTTCTTACAAGACATGAGAATAGTTCGAATTATGCTTATTTCCTCAAACACGATGATATGCCATTTGTTTAACTTTACTATTTTTTAACCAAGTTAAATGAATATGTAAAAGCAGTGTTCAAACTATGGTTCTCTTCTCTATTGTATGCAATGTAAACAAAGGCCTGTATTCATCAAAACTACCTACGATGAACATGTAAATGCAATGGCTATTACACATGTAAAACTTCTTATTTACAAAAGAGTACATCTGGGCCCCATCTTATAAAGAGTTGATATTAACCGCAACAATGTACATAAGAAGATATGAGACTGGAAACTTAATTGGAGGAATTGCAATTGATTTGGATCAATCGCAACTCTTTACTAAGATGGGGCCCTTGGTCATTTAACCTATAGCTTTAATGTTAACAGGATATACTGCGCCTCAGGAAAAATGGGAATACAGCAGTGGACAGTCTAAAAATCATTAAACTCCCCAATTCAGACCACCAAAATTCTTAGTATAGCTATACTAGAATCACAAAGCTACAGCTAGTTATTTAGTTTAAAGAAACGTATAACGAAACGCCAGTTTGGGCATCGTTTCGAAAGAAAACTTGATAAAGAATCAGCATTCCGTTCTAGTCTGAATGTGGTGTCGTATAATGTTTAATAGAATACAATGTTGTTTTTTGGTCATTGCGCTCCTTTTGGTTTATACAATGATTCTTTAAAAAAAATAAAAAAATTCATATATATAGTCTGGACAGGCTATATATATATATATATATATATATCAGTTTATATTTATATACGGATCTGTTAGTTACGGTAAGCATTAACTGGACATTCAATAAATCCTCCTCCCCCTCTCCCCTATATTTGCTGCTGGTTTGCAAATCCAATATTTCTCGAGGGGAAAGACGAATGTTGATTGGCCATCGCCCGCTGTAGTCTTTTTGTAGTCTTAAGTTTCTATTACGTTACCTGGCTTTTCAAAGCTCAATAATTCATGAAAACGCTACATACAAATTTAATGTAATTCCTTATAAATATAGAAATATTGATAGAAATATTGAGAAAACAATAAGGAATACATCATAAAATGTAAAAGTAGAAATTGATTTATGATGGTTGCATCATTTGGATTATACATGTAAAGCACATTCATTCTTTCCTAAGCTTGAGCTCAAGCAACCTTTATCAGTGCACAATGCATTCAAAGAAATAAATTCAAGCAGGTGCTACCCCTGGGTCAAGAGAGTGAGAAAGAAATTAGGTATGTCTTGTCAACAAACATTAGTGTCTTGTCAAACAACATTAGTGTCTTGCTGCCCAAGGATCGGGCCATGACCTTTGGATTTCTGAATATATGATGGACAAAGGAAAGAGGGAAGAAGAAAGAAATAATTTCATGTCAACAAAAGGCCTGTCTTCACTATCTCGAGATTGCCAAATATCCAGCTATTTGAAATATCCTGATCGCAAACTATCCAGCTAATTTGCGTCCTCATCAGACCGAAGTAGCAATTAGTGGAATATTTGGTCGGGATTGTCATCCTAAGATATCTTGGGATAGTTTGCAAAATATCCAGCTATTTGGCAAAATATCCAGCTATTTGTCCGGTGTGTCTTCACCAGACCGAAGACCCGCACTATGCGCTAACACTGAGCAAAATATCTCAAGCTAATTTCTCAAGGTCAAGTTTCAAGTTTCGAGGTTGAATCTCGAGCTGATGAAGACGCGATTTGTAACTTCAGGATTATTTCCCAAATCAGAAATAGCGGGCTATTTGGCAATCTCGAGATGATGAAGACGTGCCTATAGAGCTGGCTGATGGACATCCATTTGAATGCTTCACATGCAGAGCACAATGACACCTCTATCATCACTTCCCTGCAAGGCTATCAATGAACCAACTTACCAAATGTCACGAAAACACCTCATTTCCAAATCAAATACAGAAAATTACTTAACAAGATTGCCAATTTGGACAAATGCAAGGTGCTGAAGTAAAACATCACCAGCAAACTTTCTCAGGGTATGATGACCTTCGACCCCCTAACATCCTGGTTTGTCTACCTCCTCCAAGATGGAAAGAGGACATGTGAACTTTAGGTTCATGACTTTAAAGGCAATCAAAAGTTTGTTTATGAGTTTTATCAATTTGAACTACCCTTCATTTACTTTTTTATCTATTCAAATGATTGATGTCACTGCTAGAAATTACCTTAAGGGGTATTCAAAATACAAGAAGTGATTCAATTTGATGTCTTGATTAATTTCATTACATAAAATCGTATCGCATGATACTGCTTGCAGAGTAGGAAAGATCTTTTCATTCAAACAATTCCAGAATAATGTGACTATTAAATAAAAATAAGGGAGAAAAAAGGGTGACTAAAAATAGAGGAAAAGGTGGTGAAGATAAAGGGATGGCAATTATTTGTGACAATTTTTTAACCAATGGCGTTGGTGATGATGATAGGCGGTAGATGGTGGTGGTAGAAGTAGTAGTGAATTTGGTGGTGGGATTGATTGTGGTGAGGATGGTGGTGTAAATCATGTTGAGGGTGTGGTTGTAGCAGTGGTGGTGGTATTGATGATCGTGGTGGTAGGGGTGGTGAGTGTAGTCATGGTGATAGTGATGGTTTGTTTAGTTGTGGTAATGGTGGCATGATGATGGTGGTTATGATGATGGTTGTGTTGGAAGTGTTTGCTACTGCTCATGGTAAAGTTGCTGGTGGTAGGTGTGAGTTTGGGCATCTTAATCCTGATCTATTACCAAATCTTCTACAGAATAACTTTCTTCATAAAGAATAAGTATCATGTAGCGTAGCAAACAGTGTGTGGCCACCAGACTCCCTGACACACATCGATCTGAACCTGATCTTGAGTTATTTAGAAGGCCAAATCAAAACCATGTAAGGAACACTTGATGACCTACTTTGGATATCCCCAGGTAAAAAAAGGTAGAGCAAGAGAAAGAGAAAGTGAAAGAGAAAGAGAAAGAGAAAGAGAAAGAGAAAGAGAAAGAGAAAGAGAAAGAGAAAGAGAAAGAGAAAGAGAAAGAGAGAGAGAGAGAGAGAGAGAGAGAGAGAAAGAGGGAGAGAGAGAGAGAGAGAGAGATGACAAGCAAAAAGAAGAGAAAGAGAGATAGGAGAGCAGAGCAGACTGAGAGCAGATTGAGAGACAGAGGGAGAGGGGAAAGCAGAGAAATAGAGAGAGAAAAAGAGAGAGGAAGAGAAAGGGGGAGAAAAGGGGAGAGAAAGAGAGAAAGGGGGAGAGAAAGAGAGAAAGGGGGAGAGAAAGAGAGAGAGAGAGAGAGAGAGAGAGAGAGAGAGAGAGAGAGAGAGCACAGTAGACAACAGTCATACATGCATGTACAATATTAAGCAAGAGGTCATCACTTATTCAATACAAAAAAAGAGATTTGAATGAAAAGAAATCTGGCTCAGTCCACAAAACAACCAGATTGTAACATGCTTTAAGAAAAGAAACACGCCTTTAGCCGCAAAGGTAGATAGGTTTCCATACACCCTTGGATATTTTTGACATTGCGGTCAGGTTTCAATCTTTAAGAAGTACTTTTTTGTGGTGAGACCTGCCCCGAAACCGCAAGGCCAGAACCAGATGTTTGGTGAGAAAACATTGAATTGTTGGCTCTGTGTCTGTGTGTATCGCCGGCACAATGCAAGCATGTGAAAAGGCTATTCAGAATGGTGAGAAAAGTTGGGCGATCAAACTTTTCCACATGGTGCTCCGCCCAAACGGAGCATCAGTCTTTACAAACTTGGATTTGGTTCCACATACATGTACAACATCTATATGTATATACGTGCAGCACTAGGGATGAATGCACATACTCAGAGCTGCCAACCTTGTGCGACCAAAAAAGGAATCATAATGGCAAAAAAAAGGAATTCATTAAAATGAAACTAACAACAACGCGCGACACACATCCAATGCAGAAATGTCCAATCCTCATTCCATATTAGGACCTATAGTTTATTTACAAGTAGGTATTTTGTTGTTGCTATTTTGGTATTATCAGCATTTTTATTCTTTTTGAGAATATTTTTCTCTTCAAGTATGTTTTAACCTTAGTTTTTTATTGACTTTGTGATCAAAGTGACATTTAGGGCAGTTGTTTGACGTGCGGTATGTTTAAAAAAATTGTTTAAAAAAACATATTTTGTGAAAAAAACAATGTAATTTGGATGAAAAAAATGAATATCTTCAGAAAAAAACTGAATGGTTGGCAGCTCTGCAAACTCCATCTATTTCACACAGACTTAAGTCTTGATCAGAACTGCAGCTTTTTAAGATGATGCAAGTGTAATTTCTGTATCTTATAACACAGCACCTAGCAAACATGTGCAGGACCTAGCTTTGTTGCGTACATTTGCCATTCATTTACAAGTATAAAAAAAAAACGCAGAGGTTTCTTTGAAGTGCTTCAACGCATATCTGAACAAGACTGTACAAGTATAATGACTCTTTGAATGATAATATCTGCAAAGAGCCAGAAAGGGATTATCTACATGAATGTGATAATTTATGAGCTAAAACCCTTCTCGTTCTCAAAGGAACATTGTTACATGTTATCCACGAAAATTAAACAATGTTTTCTGTGTTAATTGGGTCAATTTTAAGAATGAGCTTCATTTGAAAGGAATAAAGTAGATGAGTTCTTACCAAGTACGTTCATGCCATTCTTGAATCCCTGCTTGCGAACGATTTGTGTACCGACTGTGACGTATTCATATGTGACATTCACAGGACCTGTAGCATTACCTGCAGCGACTCCGCTGTAGGAAAGTGTGGAGTTTAAAAGCGTGCTATTAACAAGCCTTTTCTCAATAACGTCTGCGTCTTCCTGATATGTTTGTGTCTGATATAAAAGAAAAGAGAGGAATACAAAAAAAGTTATTTGTCAGGTGTATGAAACATTTACCAGATTTTAGTAGAATGTCACTTTGGCAATTACACATCCAAATGCATAATGAACTGATTTGTTGGCAATGTTATCCCTGTCCAAAATTCAACTTTCATCAAAATTGAGAGTATTTCATGGATTCACATCTAATTAATATGCATCAGAAACTTTGGTATTAGTAGGAACTTGCAGCAAAACAAAAAAGCTAAACTACATGTACAGTTTGAAGTCTGAATAGACTACTGTATTACATTATATTTTAGCTAACATTCATTAAAAGCAACAGGCATAGATCATTCTATCTTGATTATCTTCAGACTAAAAATGACATAATTTTTAAAAACAACAGGTCGAAATTACGGGGAAGGACAAATCTTGCTTAGAATGTTCTTTGAAAGTTGTAAATAACTGAATGTCATAAATCATACCTGTTGGAAGCAAGCTTGCACCAAATTTGTTGGGAAGAAATTCCTGTAAAAAAAAAGCAAAGAACAAAAACAGAATAAGAATAATGAATAATCCTACCAGGTACTCATTAATCTCACCTGGGTGGAGTGGGGCAAATGCTTATTTAAATGGAATTTCATTTAGTGCCAACAGTTTGTGTCCAAAGCCTATATACGTGAACTCAGAGATTGTTTTGGATTGTGAAGAGAGAGAAGTTATGTATTTGGGCAGTAATATAGATGAGAGGAAATGGGTTATATCCCAGCCCCATCCATCAAGCACTATCTATCATTGTCTATTCACAGGAGAATGCATCCTCTTATGTCATCTTCTTCTTTTCATTGGAGGGAGGGGAGAGAGAGATATATTTGCTATACTAGTATAGAGATAGAAAGGGATAGAGATAGAGAGAGGTAGAGAGAGAGAGAGAGAGAGAGGTAGATATAGGTAGAGAGAAAGAGAGAGAGAGAGAGAGAGAGAGAGAGAGGTAGAGAGAGAGAAAACGAGAGAGTTACAAACCAGAGCAAAATACACTGAGTTCGTATAGGAAATATTTGTATTCAGATGGTCATATCGCAGCCAATACATGTACTTAACATATTCAATTGGTTTTTGACATTTAGACATTATTTTTGATGCTCTTTCAGAAAATGAAGAAAAAATTGAGAAATTCTAAAAATTGATTTTTAAAAAAATACTATGACACAATCTAAGTGAAATTTTGCCATCAAATTTTTGGCAAATTTGGGGCTCCGAACACTTTAGAGGGGCTTTAATACCAGATATGCAATTTGAATAGGATAATCCAAAAACATACAGTATTGCATGTCATTACTTTTATACCACTCGCCTTTCGCTAAATACAGCTCAGAAAAAAATGTAATACTTAAAATGTGATTATGAAATTATGAAGAAGAAAAAATTGTGGAAAAAAAAAACTATACCAAAATGACCTGTTTCTATGGCTTGAAAGTACACTTACATGCCTCATAGCACTTTGCCTTGCCTCAGGCCATTACCTGTATGCAATTGGGATTATGTATTACCATGATTAAAATTGTGACTTGTATTCTCTACATTATGGCAATGTGAGCGCAGAATTGTATTTTCTATTGTGTTGAAATCAACTTGGTGGCATACAATGGTATTATTGTAGAGGAAGAATGCACTATGCAAACTTGTCAAAGGCAGGTTGAATGAATGATGCCCTTCCTGGTTTGGTCCATGACAAATAGAATTGAGTAAATGTGCTTGGACTTTGACTTTGACAGCAGACATGCTGAAGGGGAAAGAGGAGTGGAGAGAGGGACAGAGGGAGGAAGGGAGAGAGAACGGGAGGGAGGGAGGGAGGGAGGGAGAGGAAGGGAGTGGAGAGAGAGAGAGAGAGAGGGAGAGAGAGGGAGAGAGGGGGAGGGAGAGAGGGGGAGGAAGGGAGGGAAAAGGAGAGAGAGGGAGAAGGAGAGAGAGACGAAGGGAGAAAGAGAGGGGGAGAGAGACAAACAGAGAGACACAGAGAGAGGAGGTAACGAAAGAGAGAGAGAGAGAGAGAGGGAGAGACAGACAGAGAAAGACACAATGAGAAATAGAGTGAAGAAGAATCAGAAAAAGGGAAAGACAGAGGGGAGACAGATGTGAGAAGATAGAAAACAAGAAAGAAATGAGAGTAAGCAAAGACAGAGAGATATTGAGTATGCGAGGACGAGCATGAGAGGGGTATTGAGAAAATGAATGTGTGTTTATGTGTGATGTGTGTGTGTGTATGTGTGTGGGGAGAGAGGGGGAGAGGGGGGAGGGGAAGGGGAGAGGGGGAGAGGGGGAGAGAAAGAAAAATAACAAAAGGAGAGAGACCTTTAGAATAGAAACATTCAAAAGAACAGGGAGATAAATGGAGTGACCAATGTGGAGGATGGATGGCGAGGAGGAAGGGCATATACAACAGCCACGGGTGAGAGGAATAAAAAGAAGGTGAAAACAAAAATATCAATAATCACCTGGTCAGGGCAGGTCTTAATTGTAGTACTTAGTGGCAAATTATATAGCTCTTTTAAAAAGCAATAAGAACAGAAAGGCAGCTTTTAAAAGAGAGAGGAAATGAACTGGGTCAATATTATGACAAATGTGCAGTTTCCCTTTTTTATATAGGAGAGATTTATCATATGGGCATGTCAATTGCATCTCAAACAAAAAGTAATAGCTCTTTCAGAAAACCATGACAAAAAAAGGATTCTGTTTATCTTTACTTCACTGTTTAACATGATAATAATAGAGAGATGATAGTAAAGAAAGAGAGAGGGGAAGAGAGAGAGAGGGGGAGGGGAACCTTTTTGCAAAGGTTTTTTTATATTGTGTTAATGGGTAGCTGCCTAGCAACTTCTAACAAAAATCCTATTGTGAGACAAACTGACAGCTTTTGCTTGGTCTGTAAATGCCCCTTTTGAGTTGAATAATACTAGTAAGTGATCAAACCGACATTTCACACAATCTGTCCAAAGATCTTTATCACATGAATAAATGGGTTCCATTGATATTAAGGTTGGGATTCAGTCACCAAGCAAAACTTAAATCTTGGTAAAGTTTATTCTCTAAATCAGAAACGAAATGTGAAAGAAAATTGTAACAAAGACTCATCTTAATAGAACAAATTCTTGTGATTGTTTTTATGATAGCTATTTCAAAATGGGCAAGGGCATTTTTTCTATTTTTGTAAACGTTTTCCCTCTACTCCTGCCTAGCCCTAGGCCTTCTGTGAATTTGGTCATGGTGTAGTCATTTAACAGATGGACTGCAACATATATTAATCTCATCATCATTTATGACTTTGTTCCATATGAGCTCATGTGCATATCATGGAAAATGAGAGCTTAATGATGTATTGATATTAAGAAAAAACATTGAGATTTTATGACTTAAAATCAACGTTCTAACTCACAAAGACATGGTGTCATGCAGGGTCTAAACTTCTAGGTATCTCTTCTTCAAAAACATTTAACTCTATGGATATTTTCTGTTGACACATTTTAAATTTTCAAAAACTTTTAGGAAATCATACAAATATTATGTTTGTTTGAACCTAAATTCCAAAGGCTTCAATTTATTTTTATGGTTGAGGGGGGGGGGGGGGGGAAGGGGCGGCGAATGGTTTTTTGGATTACATTTTGGGTGCTGTAGAAATAGGGTTAACAAGTCAAAGGGCAATTAACCCAACAAAGTCAGAATGACCTCAAAATTGATTTATTATTCCATAAAGATAAATTGTATACAGTAGACATCCTTGTTCTTGACTATTATAAATCAAACATGACCCAGTTCTTTCGGAAGGTCCATATTCATTTTTTCTTTACTTGCAGTGAAGGGAACCTGGACTGGAGTATAGGCCATGCACTGTGGATAAATAGGGTTTATATCTTCTCAGAACAATCTAAACTAAGAGTCATAGAAATTTACCAATACATTTTGAGATGGTTGTAAACCTAATCTATGAAGAAAAAATGTCCTGGGAATTTTTCACAACTTTTGGGGGACACATTATTCGAGGTAAAGCATGTCTTCTGGAAGTCTCAAAAACATTTTTTTTTAATGTGAATGTTCCTTGAAATGATGTTTGTTAGGGTTCAATGTTCAGCGTCATGCTCAATTTACCGTCAGGAATCATTTGGTGGGTACATGAGATTAGTAACGACAATGCTTGTTTGATAGCCAGAAGCATGTGTATGGTTCGCACGTCATGTTGAGTCACGCTTGTTTTAAATCTAAGTCTTAAGAATTGTGGGTTCTCTTTGAATCTGTCAAACATAAATACAAGCTGGCCAAAGGTAAGAAAAATCAGCTTAAAGAACAGTGTTTCTCCCCACCCCTCTCCCTCTCTCTCTCTCTCAGGCCCATTTAACACTTCTAGTCTAATAACCTCCCTACTTCACAATGTCACCTCTAAAAATGAATGATATTCTTTTGTTAGTACCCTTGTTCTACCAACTGACAAACAGTTTTATCTGATAGAAGCAGAAGGGTATTATCTCTGTAAAATTAAGAGTTAACGCCCTCCTGGATCAAAACAGAAGATATCAATAGGCCTATCTTCGTTAGCCAGAGTTGGCCAAATAGCCTGCTATTTCTGATTTTCGTTAGCCAGAGTTAGCCAAATAGCCTGCTATTTCTGATTGGGGAATTAGCCAGATCACGAAATACCAGGCTATTTGGTTGGGAAATCTTCACAAGATATCTTGGGCTATTTTTAATTTGTGGTCCACTTCACCAGCCCGAAGACTCGCACTATACATGAACACTGAGCAGATTTCTCAAACTTGAGCTTTGAGCTGATGAAGTCGTGATTTGTAACTTCAGGCTAATTTCCTGAATCACAAAATAGCAGGCTATTTGGCCAACTCGGGCTGATGAAGACAAACCTATAGTAACATAGAGTTGGGCCATGCATGCTTTGAGATGAAGAGGTGGGGGGGGGGGGGGGGGGTCAGGAGGGCATAAATGTCCTTCTTCAAAGCTACATCTGTCCAATCCAAGATCAACAAAGAACCATTTTGTCAAGCTGGCTGTGCTGCAAACTTCTCACAGATAATGAGGAAGAGCTTGAAAACATCCTGGCCTATTAGCAACATGTGGTTCATTTATTCAGGTGGTACAGTTGAAAGAAACACCACCTCAGGCCCGGCATCGGGGAGAAACCCATTTTAAAACATGAAGAACGGAATGGGACTTTTTCCTTCTGTCCCCCCATAAAAAAGAGACAAAAGGGGTCTTAGTGCATCTTGTAATAAGAAAATCCAGGGTTCTTGTTAAAATAAAAGTACTAAGCATTATGGGAGCCAAACCAGTTAAAGAGGAGAGAACTGAACAGTCAGAAAGGAGGAAAAATGACGGATCCTTCTAAACAGTATTTTACAAGAAAACTTGGAGAGGTACTAGCAGTTGTACTTTAGGGTGACGAACCCAATCATATTTTCGTTTTACAGTTCCTTATTTAGTTAAATGAGAGGCTAAATAGAAATACTGAAAGAGCATTATTATTGTGGAACATTGTTGCTCTTTCTAAATCGGTGGATTACAACCTAGACTTTCTAATAAACAGTTCTTTGAGTAAGGATTTTCCATTTTAGAAAAGGTTAAAATAACAGAACAGTAATAAAGACATGATGGCCCAGCGCCAGAGCAGTGATCACGTAACCAAGAGGTCCCAGGTTTTTCTCTTAATGCAGTGTAGTCCACAAGGTGTTTAAACATTTAACAGCTACATATGTGAATTTTAAATTACATATTTCAAAATAAGCTGCAATTTTGAAGTTTGAAATTATAGGTTTGAAAATCAGGGACAAGTTAAAATCCATGACCAACCAAATTATTTTGTAAGTACATGTATTCATACTTGGTATTATTTTTTGAAAATGCTCCCAAATATGGCTCAGGTTGCACCAGAGAGCAAATAAGAACCTTATAGAGCCCTAGCCTGGACCACGGCGACAAGAGACTTTGAACTTGGCACATATCAGTTCATAGTCATTCCAAGTTTCAAATTCAAATGTTTGTGGACAACCCTGCCAAGCAACAAAGTTTAGGAATATTATGCTCCCTCTTTTTAATACAATATCCTGGTTGTACCCCTGATAGAAATGGTCCATCTTCTTACCTGAGGAGATCTAGGAACGCATCCAGGGTGGTGAGCTCCTTCACTTGGTTACCGTCTCCAAGATTCTTCTTGATGTTCTCTCTTCCGGGGCGGATGGCTACTACCAGGATGATTCCAATGATGACGGCGATGCAGGTCGTGCAGAAGTAGTAGAGAAGCGCCCTCCCGCCTAACTTTCCGCTCGCTTTGGCGTCAAGGCCCGTTAGACCTGAACAGGGTGGTGATGATGGAAACAGTTAAAAGAAGTGCTTTGTTAGCTGGAAATTAAGTGCAACCACTGAAGCAACTTCTAAAACTCATAAACATATCTTTGCACACATTCCATTAGAATATATCGGTTTATGATAATGACCTGAAGAAAAAAAAATGGATGTTTTTCAATTGGTCAACTCTTAAATGGTTCATTTAAGGGTTGTGCAGCATTGTAACAGGCTTGAAATATTCAAATAAAGCTACATTCATGTCTTTGGTAATTAAAGTATATAAGAATCAGGTAAAGTTCAGAATTGAGCCATCTGGATGTCGAGCCCCAATTCAAGTCTTTTCTCTCACCTTTGAGTTGGACTTGAGTCCATGACTCAACAAGCATAATTGAGTCCCTAAAGCTAAACTGATATTTCAAGTTGATTCAACAAGGGTCAAGTTTACGGTAGAGTCTGCATCAAGTCAGCCCAAACTCAGGCTCAAATTGAGTCCGTAATTTGAGTCATTACAGCATTAAAGAAGACTCACCTGTGATCAAGCTTGAGACGATAAGAGGGAGAATCAGCATCTTCAGCATCCTCATGAGTACATCACCAGGGAAACCGATGAGGAGGATGGCATCTTTAGAAGGCTCTACGGACCTCAAACCTATCCCAAGGAAGATCCCGCAAAGTACTGACGCTATGGTGAAGATGATAAGAAGGTTGGTCTTGAACCACACCTTGGTCCTCTCTGTCCAGTCTCGGTTGCGTGGCCTCAGAGTGTACTCCTGCTTCCCGCTCTCGATTGCATCTACGTCGCCCATCGTGTTACAGGTTGTCTGTGCTGCTCCTGCAACTTGCTTTGATGAAACAATGCTCAGTGCTCAGTTACCTAAGTGGAACAGATAGGGGGAAATTAATTAATATCTACTTTGAATGGAAATACAATAAGTTTAGATATTAAACGCTGCAGTTTAAAAACTGATCTGCAGGATGTCCAGGGGGTGTTTCACAAAGATCCTAAGTTGAACTTAAAGATAAAGACCAGTTATGGTCATGCGATTGCATTGTCAAAGAAAGAAACGTTGTGAAATCGATCAGAAAAGGTTGATCATCTAGCATAGATGTACTGCAAGGTTCTGGAATCATAAAACTGATCAGAAATTTGGCCAAATCTTGGCAAAGTTACAAGAACTGTACACAGAATGATGTTTATGGGACTACATGAGCACATGGCGAAAAAAACCTACCCCAGATTTTTACGATGTTTCATGTCATATTTAGAATATGAAGGCATTTGTCATGATTTGAAGAGCCATGCTTTTCAGGGAACATGTTTAATCTGATGTTCTTTCACCCTTGCATAATAACAATGATAACGCTCACAAATTATTTTTTACCTCTTTCCAGAACTCAACCTTCTCTTTAACTCTAAGAGCCAGACTTTTTTTTCCTGGAAAAAATCCAGCTCCCACAAGCCAGAATAGTTTTGCGCAAAAAAAATTACAATTTTTGTACAACATCCTTGTCACAGGACATCAGCAGTATTCTTCTATGGTATGTCTACCATTTTGAGAACAGACTAATTTTGTGAAATACAATGTTTGGAAGGTTTGTTTTGGAAGGAGTTTAAATTATGCTTTTCGTAACCATCAAACAAAACAAAACAAACAAGTTTCATAGAAATTCCCTTTAAAAGTAAAGTTGGAGATGGGCTAGAATGAGTCGACCTTGGAGCTGGGTACAGCACAGAGAATGACAACACTGCATGGGGAGCAACCCAGCGACTTCTCACACCTATTCTTCTAAAGAGAAAAGGATGCCTCCTCATTAGCCCTAGTAAGCTTCAGCTTAAACAAAAAGACTGAAATATTATACCAAATTGGAATGTACTTTTGTCTTTTAGTAGGAGCTAAAAAAGCTGTTTAATTTGTTTTTTAAATCATAGTTCGGAATATGCACAGTACAGGAATTGGGAAAAGGTATTTTTTGATTGGAAGTGTACTAGGGCAACAGCAGCGCAAACATATTATAAAGCATGTGGAAAAAGCATGTGGAATAAGCAATAAGCCTGAGAGGTTTTACAACTGTGAATAAACCACCAAAATAGGACTATATACTGGGCTAAATCACAAACAAGACCAACACAACTTGGGATATGTCCAAGCTAGTTTCCCAAGTAAATGGTAAAACGACCAAATCTTCAATGTGGATTAGGTGGCTACAGAAACATGATGCACCTCATCTAATTATTTCAGGTGCTTTCTGCCTCTCTGCATGGTCACTCAATTGCTAAACATGCAATTTTGCACAAAACATTAGGCACCACTTGAAGGAAGGATTATTGAGTGTAAATCAATGGCTTTGCAACATTACACGTTTTCAGTCTTGATATGTACCTCCATGACAAAACTTTAACACAGGCTTTGATTAACAGTGAATTGGAACCTCATAAATAATCTTGAAGCCTTTGGTACATCAATACCCATGATAAATACAATGTGGAACAGGGAGATTATCAGTATGGTATATACAGAGATGTGAACATATTTTTACAGCTCAGGATAGTGAAGACCGACCTCGATTTCTAGCAGACTAAATAGACCATTCCTATTGAGATTGGTATAAGATATGTCACATCAGATCACAGATGCTAGGCTGTGATGTGTGAACAGTTAATAGGATGCGAAGGTCTTCAATAAGTCCTATAAACAATCATGTATTTCTACAGCTGGCGCATGTACTTTCATCTTGTCTGTCTCTTTGGTTTGATCTTTGAAACCAATCTGGAGAACTCGCTGACAATCAAAGCTTCAATACAAGAAAAAGTATTAAAAATCATTGTGACTTCATTAGTAAGTTGCAGTAACGTTATAAAACAAAAGTGTCAAAACTTGCTAAAAAAACACGTACCCTAAGATGGCTAATAAAGATGTGTAGATGGGACATTGCTTTAGTTGAAATTATTATATACATACTTCATAGGATATAATATGGGTGGGTGGGAGGTGTGTGGGTGAATCACCTACAACACTTTGTTAAAGGGAGTATGTAACTGCACTTAGCAGATAATTATTTAAGACGCACTAGCTGCATTTATAGCTCCAATTCACCCCCACCCTCTCTCTCTCTCTCTCTCTCTCTCCTCTCTCTCTCTCTCTCCTCATTCCTTCTCCTGTAACATTTCATACCACACAGTACTGATTTCACACTGCCTGTGAAAATGTGTGGGACTTGAACCTGGGACCTTCTGTTCTAAAGAAGTTTTCAAGAGTTTCACGCTCAGCCCTGCTTTAAGCTATGTCCCTTTTGCAGCCAACATCAAATTTTGTAGAACTTTGCAGGAATTATGAATATGTCATGAATAATGTCCTATCTGTTAATTTAAACATTTAGCAGTTTTCTAATATTCAAACTATGCAAGGAAAGTCATTTACTTGCTAGACTTCACTTTCAGACACTATTGAGTGCCTGGGCTGGCTTTTTCATCTTTAGTAATAACATAAATGAGCTGTAAAGGGTACATGAGCATTTGTCTACGCAATAGCCCACTTCTTGTAATGGCCAAAATTAAACGATTGAATCTTTGCGCAGCATAAAACGTACGACCATTCAGTACAATGGTCTGAAAAATCAGACTATTACTTACTGGCTCTATAGCTCCTAAGTCGATTCGACAACTAGTAGTCATTATTTTTCCACTTAACACATTTTCAAGCCCCCTTCTTTTAGGGAAATTCTAAATCAGTATTGTCTTTCAAATGCCGTTGGAATTTAACCTTATCATTTTTTGGCCTGCAAATGGGACATAGTACCTTTAAAGGCAGGTGGTGTCTGTAAACAGGATTACTTAAAGGTACTATGTCCCATTTGCAGGCCAAAAAAATGAAAAAGTGAAATTCCAACTGCATTTGAAAGATAATACTAATTTAGAACTTCCCTAAAAAAGGTGGGGCTTGAAAATGTCTTCAAGTGGGAATAATGACTATTAGTTGTCAAATCGACTTTAGGGCTATAGAGCCTAAAAGTAAAAGTCTTGATTTTTAGACAATTGTACCGAATGGTTGTACGTTTTATGCTGCGCAAAGATTCAATCAGTTTAATCTTGGCCATCACAAGAAGTGGGTTATTGATGTAGACAAATGCTCATGTACCCTTTACAACTCTTTTCATGTATGTTATTACCAGAGAAGAAAAAAGGCCAGTCAGTCACTCAATAGTGTCTGATTAAGTCTAGCAAGTAAACGGGTTTCCTTGCATAATTTGAATATGAGGACACTGCTAACGTTTAAATTTCACAGATAGGACATACATGATATATTCATAATTCCTGCAAAGTTCTACAGAAATTGAGGTTGGCTGCAAAAGGGACATAGTACCTTTAAGTACAGGTTTAAATGAGAAACAATTGTCATGGGAAACATTGAAATGTGATCTTCATAGAAATGTGTTCTTAATAGACAAGTGATCTTTATACAAAAGTGTTCACTAAACTTCTAAAGCAGGCTCACTGTATCATAGAAATGGCAAAATCCTCTCTTAAAAGTATGCCACAGTTTTTCTCTCTAAAACAAATATAGAAAATGTGAAAGCTCATCATCTTTCAATGTCATACCTGGTGTTTCATGTCATGCTACTATACTATATACATGTAGTAAAACATGAGCAAAGCAAGGTCGGATAGCAAGACAATCTACATGGGGTTAATAAGAAACAATAGCTGTGTAATCAAAATGTGCCTAGAAATATGATGCACAGTGGGGAAGATCGATGAAGGAAAAGATCTACAAATTGAGAAGAAAAGTAACATGAAGAAAATGAGAAAATGAATAGGTATATGAAATGAAAAGGACATAATACCATGACAATTTGACTCAATAGCAAAATGAACAATCATGCTGAAGGCTTGAAACTTCCTAAATCAAATCACCAGCTCAGCTCAGCTTTACTGTAGTTTTCTAACATCCCTCAAGCTCCCAGAATGAGGAGTCAAAGAGCTTGAATAGCGCTTGCTGATGAAGATTACAATTTGTCTACATATTGCATGTTCATGTTTTTCTCTTTAGTTCTTTATATAGTTCCCTTTTACAATATTCTAGAATAGATACACACATACTTCAACCGACAGGACAGATTCCATTTTACAAATATCCATAGTGAAATATGTGGTAATGAGTTACAGAAGTGACCCTCACATGGGGAAACGAAAGAGTTCTGAAAACAGAGCTTGAAATTGACCAAAGAGCACGCTTGATGTCAGAACAAATCCCTAATCACTGCCTCATCCACTGGGAGGTGGAGGTTAATAGGCCTCCTTGTTAAGATTTGCTAGCTTTCCGTTGCTAGGCAACCTGAGCCTCCTGGGGCCAATAACTGGATGGCTGCATTTACACTGCAAGCAAAAACCCTTGGTTTTTTCATATAAGTTTAGTTGGAAGTTACTAAACATCTACCAATAACTTGATGAAAACCTCAACAACAAAAAATCACCTCTTTATTGAAGAAAAAAACTTTAAAAACTTTTAAAACTTTTTACAGTGTATTACAAGCATTTATGCTTTCTTAGCAGTCAGGTAAAATAACACCCCCCCCCCCCACCCCCACCATTGCTTGCTTCCCAAAACACCTGTGAATCATTCTTGTTTCGGTCAAGGGACTCCTCGCTTCACGCAAGATCATACAGGGCAGCGACAAGTGGCGTATGCACACAACTCACCAAATAACAGGATTATAAAACAGAGTTTCTTATTGATTTTTTCAGTAGTGTAAATGGCAGTGGGGGAAAAAATGCAATTTTTTTTTGTCCAAAATATTTGTTGGCTGTGTAAACAACCTAATGTGGACCTGCTGGATAGAAGTGAAGGTTGTCTGCCAGAGAGGTCACTGATCTGCCCAATCTGGCCAGCTAGATCAAATACCTAAATTGACTGGAAATGACCTACCTTTCCTTAGCATAAACAACAAATTTGATGGCATGATACCATATACTGATACACTTGCGAATTGTGGAATGTGGATAAAAAGTGACTTTTATTTGTGTTTGTGTGTACCTCTGACACATGTATATTATTCTGAAAACATTGCATCTTCTAATCATTACCAAGATATTCATCAAAATTTATGAACCTGTCTGCAACCAAGATTAGATCAAATCTTGGTAGTGTTCGGAGAGCTCCCCAAGTGCAAAAGTGGGGCAGTATTTTAATATTTTATAACTTTTACTTTGGATGTTTCTATAAGCAGGGAATTTTGATAACCTTGTTCAATCTAATCTTTTCTAATGCAATGATACAAATGAAATGAATATATCAAAATCAAATCAATGAACTTCTACTTTAAGAAGCTATCAGAAGTTTGTAATACCGATAAGATGATGGCTATAGGCCTCAGAAATATTCACGTTCAAGCTCATTTTGCAATGGCATGACAAACTTTGATAACGAATTTCAAATCAAAACATTGATTATAGCTAATCAATCCATGTTCATGGACTTATAGTTTCTGTATTCTGACATAAGGGGCCTACAGAATCAGCATCACCAAGATGCTAATAATAATAAAAAGCTCTCAAAAGTAGGGCACATTTTTGAACTACAGGTATGTCACTTGGGTTTCAAAGGGGGAGGGATGGGCCTATTCGTCCCCCCCCCCCAACCAAGAGCGCCAAACGAACAAGGTGAGACCATGCAGTCACATACCTAGCCTGACAGAATGCAAACAGAAGTCATAAAGGAACTATGACTTGACAGGATCAAAATCATCGCTAATGTAAACACTGATTTGGTTGCTAAGTCAACAGTGTTCCTTGACAATTTAGCCTCCATTCCAAGTTCATGGGGTTATAACTATTTTGTCTCACAGGTGATTTTAAAATTTCATGAAGTCTCCTAGAAAGTTTGCCTATACAAGACCAATTAAAAAGAACTTCATGCTTAGCGTCCCCGCCTGCCTCCTTTTGGGGGGGGGGGGGGGGGGCCACCTCCTTTTTTTTTTTTTTTTTTAATTGTTTTTGTTATAAAAGAAAAAAACATGAAAAACACACTGCTACAATGATCTATTTTTTATTTAAAAAATTAAAAAAATGCCAGCGGCCATCTTGAAAAAAAAATAGCCTGACTGTCAGGGAAAATGTAACGTCCAGCGGCCATTTTGAAGGCTATTTTTCAAAAGGCATGTTTTTTTTTAATTTGGCCCAACCTGTCTGAACTGATCCCACAGAAGGGCCAAACAGCCGCCAAAGTTTATCAGGGATCACCCTATATTCTGATAAACCTGGGCCCAACATTACATCTGTTCCTAACTATAGGCCCTATGCCGAGTCACCTAATATTCAATCCCAAACCAAGCCCTTACACTATATATTTGACAAAATCAAGCCCAGAGCAAATGTGTTCACTAGGCTTGCATTTCATCAGCTCGGTTAAGCCAAATAGCCTGTTTTCTGATTCAGGAAATTAGTCCATACACGAAATAGCAGGCTATTTGGCAGGTGAAGACACTAGGGCTATTTGCTCGGGAAATCTTTAATATCTTGGGCTAGTTTGTAAAATAGCCCTCTATTTGTTCGGTCCGTCTTCACCAGCCCGAAGGCTTGCACTATGCGCCAACACTGGGCAAATTTCTTGAAGTCGAGTCTAAGGATTTCTTTTTAAATGGCTGACGCCTGGACAGCAATCCGCAAGAGCTCAAAAGTAAGACTAGACTACACTGTCTACAGGTGAATGTCTGACTAAAAGCCAGTTCAGACTAAAGGAAATTTATACAAAACTTGTATAAAAAACATTGTTTAAAGAATCATAGAATTAAACAAAAAGAGCATACAGACTAGAAGACAACATGGTATAAAAAACATCATATTATAAAAGTAAGTAATTTTTGATAAGGTCATTGGACATAACAGCTGGTCAATCATCAGTGCGTGCTCATGATAAACCTTGCCCAGTTATATGTAGAGGAGTAGTGGTTGAGTGGTTACGTCACCGGGCTGTCGGTCACAAGGTCTGCAGTTCGAGTCCCCCCCCCCCCCCCCTCCCCCGGCACTAATGTCCTTTGGCAAGACATCGATCTACATTCGCCACACTCAACCCAGGTGATGTAAATGGGTACCTGGCAGGAATTAATTCCTTGAAATGCTAGAGCGCCGTAATGGTAGCACAGAGAAAGCAGAGGCAATATTCTCCAAGTTTGGAAGCGCTTAGAGACTTAATCATAATTTGTGCTTTATAATTTGCGCTTTATAAAAGCCAAGTATTATTATGATATTCATATGATGTGATGTTCAGGCTACAGCAACCCTGATTCTTTATTAAATTTGTTTGAAACGATGCTCAAACATGCGTTTTGCTTATACAAATTTTCTTGAAAAAAACATTCAGACTAGGAAAAATGTAATTACTTATCGCAATTATACAGGACTCCTACAGCCACAGTACCATGTTCCTGTAAGTCAGAACGCAGATTGACTGAAATCTGGTCCTCCCATCTCCCCATCTGATCTATCAATCAGTCAGAAGCAAAACTGGTCCAATGGGTGGCAAGGATCAAACATTCAGGGACAAAAGATCATCTTGAAAATAAACAAATAACACCCATCACCGAACAGGTTTACATGGGCAGATCGAGACAGGTGCTTTTTCTTTCATTTGATGTCATCTGTACATGCTTGCGGTGCATGGAGAACAAAAATGTTTTTGCCAACATTTCTGCCAGATGATCACAAAAGATAAAGGCAAAGCTTTATGAACAAATACTCTGACAAGCTCAGTGCTACATTCTAAAAATCATTCCCATAATGACTTTCACATATATCATATTATTCATAGTTTATGATTGAAAACCAAAGATAGAAAATCGTTTCAAATACAAAGCAGATCAAAGGGTAAGTTTTATGAACTACAAACCAATGTAAAGAAATTAAAAAATACCTTTCAAACAAAATTGTCACAATTTGTTTGCTCACGATTCTTTCCATTCTGATTTCTCTGTAGCTGGTAAATGTATACAGACATATCCTTATTGCTTGTAATCAACTGATAGCAAACTTCTGAATTACTTCCTCTTTTCCCTCTCCAACCCACCTGTCTTCCTATTGCCAGTGCAATAAATGACCATTAAACTATATTGATAGGTTAATCAACCAAAGTACAATTGAAGCAGTTTTGTAGGGCATTCTCACAAGTATTTGCTCATAACTATTACTTCATCCCAATTCTGATGTAGTCACAAATACATGCACATTTCTGATCACATTGTAATTCAAGGATTGAACATATGATTTTGCATATAACTTGCCTATTAACTGATTGATGTACTGAAGTTTAGTTTCAATATTTCTTCAGAACTAGAAATTGTTAATCTGTGATTGCCCAGAGGGATATCTTGGTAAAAATGCAGCAGTGCAATGGTGAGTGCCTAAGTAGTGCAATGCTCAGTCTAGGAATATTTCTGACTATACCGGTGTTAAAGCCTGTCTGCACTAGTTTGGCCGGGGGAATTAGACCTCCCTGCAAGGTCACTGACAGGCGGTTATCTCATCAAATCAGCTCTCAATTAACATTAGAAAAAGTGGATCATGCATGGGGGACCAACAGGAACCGATAAGGCATTGTAGCTATAAGTAGTGCAGTGGGGCTTTAAAAGGGTGGTAATGAAGCTAATTAAGACTGTAATTTGCAATATTGCAAGGCCTTTGTATTTTGGTAATTGGTGTCTAACTTTTGAGCAAAATTACACATGTGGCAAATGAGCGACCATGCAGAGAGGCAAAGGAAGCAACCAAAGGGTTTTAGATAATTTGGAGAGTGACCAAGACAAGATGAAAAAAAAGAAAAAAAAAGAAGAAAGGCCAGAGTGTCCTCAAAATCAAATCATCTGACCTAAACGTTAATAAACAAGATACAGATGAATTAAACAATTTATTGCCACTTGTCCTCTTTTCCTGC
The DNA here is from genome assembly GCA_035222895.1 of Strongylocentrotus droebachiensis. Taxonomy (NCBI): domain Eukaryota; kingdom Metazoa; phylum Echinodermata; class Echinoidea; order Camarodonta; family Strongylocentrotidae; genus Strongylocentrotus; species Strongylocentrotus droebachiensis. The sequence goes on from JAVYIG010005169.1 coordinate 67,471, forward strand.
TGTTTGACTTATCTACCAGATCCATTCCACGAAGCCTCTTTCAGAGAGAAAATATATATCCTTGATATTTCCTCTAGTTGATTCATCCAACCCATTTACAATAGGAACAGATGTTACAGGCAGGTGCTTATAGCGCTTGTCTTCTTCCTTGCAGACTGTTTTTTTTTTTTTTACTGGAATCGGAAGGAATTATGAGTTTCCTGGATGAAGAGCAGGCCAGGCGAGTGCTGATAAAACATTTAGAGTCATTTGCATTCTGATGGTGGGGAGGGGATGGAAGATTGATCACTTTGGAACTGCAGTGCATGAAGAAGAGTAATATATCCCCCCCCCCTTCACACTGGGAAAATTAGGTGTTAATTGTACTAAATGATAACCAAGATGTATATGAAGAAATCAGCGATTAATTTGAATCATGTGAACTAGCCCCATAAATATGATTCGTAGCAATGAGACTTAAAGCTATTCAGTGCACTGAGCATAATTCTAATTAACATAATGTAGAAATATTGATACAGTATGCGGTTTATTATACCTGGGGGTTGTTTCATAAAGCTGTTCGTAAAGTCATGCGTAACTTTACAAACAGCTTTATGAAATACCCCCCTGAAACAATAGAGCACTACCACAGTACCAGTAGTAAAATGCCATCATTCAAATTTCATTACCTCACAGGTTGTAGAGGTATACAAGTGGTAGATTTGTAATTCAAAATACTGGTACTATTTTGTAATGCTCACTGCTGCAGAAAAAAGACTGAGGAAAACAAGAGTCCCAGGGTTAACGTAAAAGCAGAAACTTAAACCAAGAATCATATTATTTCATTTCCCTTGTGTGTACAGGTTGAAGGGTAGAAAGAGGTAAGCGATGAAAGTGAACTTTTGACCGTGACACAATGGCCCAGTGGTAGATACATCTTCCCTATTTAGGCTGTTTACGTGTATGCGTCCTTGTCTAGGTTTTGTTTATATCTACTTTGTTACATCGTGTTTAGTTTTGTCTTCGATAATAACAACATTAATTTTTATGTTGAGTGTAATGTGATTATGTCTACAGTGTGTACAATATGGCTTTGTTTTGATGGCGTTTGTGTTATTTGGTATATCTCTTCTTTTTTTTTCTTTTTCTTTTTTTTTTTGAATGATAATTTTTGTATGTCTACATATGGATGTGAAAAACTTAATTTAAATTTGAATTTGTATATTCAGTTCATCAGTAAGCAGTAAAGCAAGGGCAGGGGCTGCAATCAGTGCCCTTAAACATAAAATCAACTCACTTGTAACAAATATATTGTATCTCAAATCTGGCTGCCATTATACCACGCATTGTCTCTATATGACATGAAAATTATTATACTTTGTGTAAAGCTACAAATGATTAGTTTATCATCATATTCAAATACACTTTTGGAACAAAGATGTTTCTAGACAACCTGAAAGCTTGCCCAAGGCTTGTCCAACATAGCAACAAGTAATATATGTAGACCGGAGTATTGTAGTTCATACATTAATAACAGGTCAATGCAATACCTTTTCACTAGGTCCCTAGGAAAGAAACATCCATAAATGTAATCAGTCTATTCACTAAAGGAGATATAATTGATATTTGGGGAGATATAATCAATCATGATTCTTTATCTTCCAGGGCCCATGAAAATCTTGTTTCAAAATATCACAAGAGAGTTCTTTAATTTATTATTTGATTTACTTACCAATATGGTTATTGTGAATATTTTAAGCCTTGTATTATTCCAGTAGGATTTGGACTTCAGTGATTCCTGTTACTTCTCTTTAATCCTTTTAGAATCTGAAAGATAAAATTGGTAATAAAATTATATCTCTTCATTAGGCTCATTCACAAAGCCCACTAATTAAAATTTTATAGTGGAAAAAAATAAAAAATAAAATACAGCAAGAAAAGAGAAAGTGAACAAGAGAAGGGGAAAATATAAGAAAAGAAAAAGCCTAGACCACCTTCTGCACCCTCCCCCTTATCAGTAGCCTTGTAAATTTCTATCGCATTTTCCAAGTAATGCCACACCCCCCCCCCCAAATATTAAATTTCCAGACTTTTGGAACACTCAAACCCTTTTATATTTTCTCTTATTCTGTATTCTGAATTCTCCCCTCAAATTTGTTTTGCTTTGTGTGTCAGTTACTATTGGTCCACACAAAACCTCACAATGATTCATGGCAGAACTAAAGAGAATGCAGGCAATTAAAAGATCAAATATTTCAATTTTCTTTTGATTGGTGTTGGTCAGTTTGTTGATGCAAGTGGTACTGTTCCTTTACATCCCCCCCTTCACTTTATCTTTATTTACATTTGTAAAGTCAACAACATATTTCAATCTTTACATCGTTGAAATTAGCTGTGATGAATGAGAAAATTCAATAATCAAATATATTCAGAAATACAAAAATGACCATTTCAAGATTCTTGCAACCAATAGCCAGATTGATCTTGAAAAAGGGGGTTTTCAGTGGCATAGGGCACACCTCCAACAAAGCTTCATTTACACTGCATGCAAAAAACCATCACTTTCCGGTGTTTTGTCACAAGTTGCTATTAAAGCAACTACCAGCAAACACAACAACAAAAATTCACCTCTAGAGAAAAACACTGTTAGAAATTTCACTGATTTTCACAGTACAAATGCCCACTCTTAAATGATTCTGTTTTGTTATCATGTGTCTCTCCTCATTTCCATGCCGTCTCATGCAGAGCAGCATCAAGTCGCACATGTGCAATACCGGTACTCACCCCCAAATTGGAATGAGCAAACTTTGACAGTATTTTATGGGTTTTACCAGTGGTAGAAATGGCAGTCCCCCAAATCCATGATTTTTCAAAATAGTGTTTGGGCTGTGTAAATGCAGGGCCTATTGTGGGGCCGTCCCCCCATCGTGTTTGCAGGGTATATTTGTGTAGGCTTATAAATCCTAGAAATCAGTAATAACGGTCAAATAAATCCGCAGGGTAACAGAGAAACTTGTATAACTTGGGTAAATAAGTGAGGACTAAACTTGACGTAGAAAAACGCAAAAGTGGAAAATATTATTCTTGAAGTTCTTTTAACTTGAACTTTGGTCACTTCTTTCAGATATCGGGTTTTAGTAGACAGGATAAAAGATCAACTCTTTAGAATTAAGAATAATACTCATTCATCTAGTCATAAATCTCTCTGAAAATTCTTCTAGGCAAAAATGTAATGAGTTGGGTTTTTGAATAGAAATTTGCCCCTTGCCTCTTTCCCTCGTTTTTACTTATCCGAGTGCATATGATTTATCATGTATGACTCAGGTGGGTCTTTTCTTTTTAGAGTACTTATAGTTGAGAAGTGCCCTATAAAGAAAAAGAGGCGCTTAAAAGAAAAAGAGGCGCTTAAGAGAAAAACAGAAATAAGTGATATTTTTGTACACGACAAACGGGAGAGTTGTCTGTGAATAAGCCACAACCTATTGACAAATTGCCAGTTTCAGAATTGCATAGATTTATATATTGATTTCATATTTCAAACATTCCTAACTCTCTTATTATTTTTCTATTCTATTTCTCACATGTTCTGCTTTCATCCAATGAACTTATTACAAAGGTTGTATTGCCCTTTATTCAGCTAACTCTTAGGTCAGTTATTTGAATAAAAAATTGTAAAAAACAATTGATAGGAGTTCAAAAGAGAGGTGTAAAGGGATTCCAATGGCATTCCATTAATGAATGTCCATTCTGTCTTATCCTTCTGGACCTATTACTATGAATAGCATCCTACATCAGAGGATAACATGAAGAAAAACAAATTAGCAATCTAAGCAGCCCATCTAATTGGACTAGTACCAGTACTATCAAACAAGTCGAAAGATAACCAACAGAAAAATGATCAAATGCTCAACATGTTTTAATAATACTTCATCTGTAATTTAGAATGCCAATCATTTCCTAGACGGGCCCATGAATCTATCGTTTTGGCACTACTGAATCAGTACTGATGGCTTTCTTTATATGATCATACAAATATTTATGATACAAGTAATTGGGCTCAAGACCTTGTACACAGCGAGCCAGCAAGTATGTAACATCTACAAAACCATCCCAGACCCAGGTCATATTTACCTGATGCTCCAGTCATTTGATGGATCCATGCTGGGTTTACCAATTAAATCTAAAGCGAAACAACTCTGATACAACAACTCTGATGAAACAACTCTGATTAAACAAAAAAAACTTGAGGAGTTCCTCTGCTTGATGACTTATGTCCTTATTAAGCTTGCAGAGTTAATGGAATACAAAAGAACATTGCAATGTGTTCAGTACGTACGACTGAACAATCGTACGTGCGGGCAAAGAAAAAAAATCAATGTTATCACTTCATCAATTGTATTCCAATAAACCTTGAAGAGTGATTGATTTTTAGAACTGAATGTAACTTTCCTGCTTCAAGGCTTGATACACACTAGTAGATCACGACAAAGGTTTATTTCTACTGCACGTGTCTAGGACCACCCTTAATTGAGTGGTACAGTGACAAGGCGTTAAATAAAGGACATCTTTATCCCTCCAAAATGTCCCCATTAACATTTATTTATGTAACAAAAGAGAGGAAAATACAATTATATGGCTGGCCCCATTATACAACTCTGTTACAGAAGTTTAGTGGTTGTGGCTTCAGCACATGACTGTCAATGTGAAGTTCACAAGTTTTAACCCTGACATAGCACTCAAGTCCTCTGGCAACACATGATTTTGCATTTGCTACTCATGAGTCTTTCTGGCATCTCATCCCAGCTAGGTGTACTAAGTAGGGGAAAGCTGGTATTATTTGTATTTCAGCGTATACATACTATACTACTACGTCTAGGTGAACGAAGACAAGACAATTCCATTTTGGAATTTATATGCACTATGCAAAAATATGTCATAACAAAAAATAATAAAACAAGTGGATAGTATTCAATAGCTTTCATTTAAAAACAACAAAATTACTTCAGTCTAATTTTTCTGCATAAAATGTTCGCAGACATGTGAAAGAATGTGTCATTTCTTTGTACAATTAATTCAGTTTTGTATTAGTTTCTAATAAATGCATTCAGATACTTTTATTACTGTTAATAATAATATTGAGTATTTAGGACCGCTAAAATAAAAAAAGTACCATAGCACTTGCAAAATTTCAAAATGTGAAGAGAAACATAAAATAGGTAAATCACAGTATGGTCCTGAGGGTGTAGACCGATTTAAACTCAGTCTATTTAATTCAATTTGAACTGGAAAAAAGGAGGAATTTAAAAATCACTTTATACAATTTCACATCTAGTTGGCACTGAGATATAGTCATTCTTGATAATCTCACAACTATAATTCTATCCATGGGCTGCTATTAAAACGCTTTAGACGCTGTGCTTTTGAAAGCATAACGTGAATAGAGTGCATCAATAGTGTAAACATGGGCATAATGTGAAATGCCCCTGGCTGGTAAATGAACTGTGACAGATGCCCTGGTCAAATGGGTTTGTTCACACACTTGAGTAAATCTCATAAATTTGGGGAGATTTGTTTTGTGAGGCCATAATACAGCACACCTTCCCAGTTGGAAAGTACTATTAATTAAATGGGACAGTCTCTTTTAGTAGGCACAACTGGTAGCATTGATGATTATTAAATTGCTTACCTTGTAGTCAACAAACTTGAGAAGAGCATCACAAATAATTACAGACCTTCAAATCCTTAGTCCGGCCTGTAAGAAGGCAATAATATTACCTCGTAACAATGAACTTCTTTAGGAAAACTACTAATAAAATGTCTATGTTTTGAACTACAACCAGTCCCATTCCAAGTAACTAACCATGGAACTGCATGAACAGAGCTACAGTACTAGAGTTTCAGATAAGCCAAACAATATATAATTAGTTTACACACACATTCATGGTTATTATTATACTAATAGGAAGCAGGGTAAACTTACCCTTTCACCTTGACCACCGCTTCCACTAAACAAATGTGAGGTGACATAAATCCTGGGCCAGGATGTGAATAGGCTATTTTTGTAATGTAACCAAACTTTACTGAAGTGCCTTGATACAATTATTTCATTCCCCTGTTAAGAATAATTGTATTTAATATAGAATGCAAATTGCATATATCATGTGTTGTTGGGTAAGACAAGCCTAATGTTCGTCCTACCACGTGACAATTAATGTTGCAATATGTATTCTGACTACTGAGATACAAATATTCTGAACAACTTGGAAAGAAATAATTTGTATTGAGGCACTTCATGAAGACATATGCATAAATTTGGTTACAAAACGAAAATGGACTATTCCAATGGGCGACTGACATGAAACATTACCCATGTCTTTATGAACCTATTTAACTTGCTTTCTAGGAAGCAGTCAGGATGCTCCAAAATATGCTCATGAAACAATATCTTTTGCTGGCTTTATTTTGTCAAGAGAATTCAAGAAGTAAATGCCTAGATTATTAATATATTCTAATGTATGCATGTTCCTCTCCTGAGCTACAAACTATTTTGGTTCACCTGCTATTCAAAATGGCATCTAACATATGCATAAAATTAGTAAAGCCATTATTTAGTTTTAAGGTTAGGTTTAGTATTACTAGGATTTGGGTTAAGCCTCGGTCACAAATGCCATTACGAACTGCTACGAACGCCGTACAAACGATTTTCAGACAACGGAAAAACAGGGAGATTAGTACGAAATAATCGTTCGTACAAACCTTTGTGACCGCTCCATTACGTATAGTGTTTGGTCTAGTGTCGAAGTTAAGAATGCGGTTAGTAGATATTGCCCTCTCAAAAAGTGTCAGTGGAGCATGTCCTGTAGTACAGCCACAGTGTGAGGACACTAGATGTGTTCATTTTTTATATTTACACTAATTTCATATAAGATAATGAAAGGGACATCAAAATACCTGCTGTTACAACCACCTGCATGTTTAGGAAGACCACTAGTCTATAAATCACATTTCTGTTTCCCTTTAATATAGTTTACCACTGGAAAGAACAACCACTTGACTAAACAACTTTTACAGACCTGGGCCCCGTCTTACAAAGAGTTGATATCAATCGCAAATTATTTGCAATTGATATCAATCGCAACTATGTACATAAGAGATAGGAGACTGCAAACTTGCGATTGATAGGAGGACTTACGATAAATTTGGATCAATCCGCAACTCTTTGGAAGACGGGCCCATGCAGTTTTCTTGTCTACTCTGAGTGGTCTTTATATGTATCACTTATTCACTGAATCTCTCACATCTAGTGCTGTAACATCACGGATATCGGGCGGGAAGGACTTTCATTTAACTGCGAGGTGCAGTTGAAGGCGCCGATTTGTGCTTGTGAACTTGTCAAAAATAATAGTAACAATGTCGTTTTTAGAAGAATGTGTAAGATCATTAATGTAAATTAAAAACAGTAGAGGACCTAGGATAGAACCTTGTGGTACGCCATGTGTAAAAATTGGATGAATTATTATTATAAACTACATGTTGAGATCTATTACAAAGATTACTTTCAAACCAAGATGACAGACAAATTGGAGTGTTGTTCTAGTTTCCGAGTGGTGAGTCAACACACCGATTACTGAGCTGGGAAACATTGCCAGGCATAGTGCCAGGTGGAGGGGCATAAATCGAAAATTAAAAAAAAAAAAAAAAAAAACGGGAAAACGAAACCTCCCAATTGAAAACGGAATCCGCCATGGGCGGTTGGATACCGGACGGTTAAACGTTTGACTACAGCACTACTCACATCAGAATATCTCTCATATCAATCTTTTGATATGATAGGAAACAATCATCAAAATATTTCATTCTAATTTCCTCTTTGCTTTCAAGCCTTCCACTACTGAATATTATCTTCAAAATCTGCACACAAAGTTCAAGGGGTCTAAACACATCACTTCTCTTCTAATATAATTTCAAAAGATGGATAAATGGAGTATTAGGATTGTGATTTAATTTGAATTTAACGAGCAGGGTAATAATCGTTACTCTAATGGGCTGTGGAATTCCATCCATCTATCCTCCATGCCCCGGCCCAAGGAGATCCTGACAGTGCTACAAGGATGATAACATGCCTTAAGGTGTGTTCAAGCGACACTCTTTCACCCTAAAAACACGGTTTTCAAAGACGTTTAATTCAAAACACGGTTGCGTTCAAGCACTTTCAAGCGATTTTTCATTGGTTGTAAAAATAAACGTGTTTAAAAACGAAAACATGAAATGCTGAAAAATATGCGTTTTGTATCGTGATTCTGCAGAGTCACGGTCGCTGAAAACCGCTTAACGAACAGAGATCTCAATCATGATTCTATAACGCCATTATCGTAGCCTGCTTCCAGTTTGGCCAACATTCGACTGCAAACAAATTTAGGAAGCATGCAGCAAAGTTGACCTATACTTCCTGGGTCAAACTGCGCAGTGTGAAGACTGAAGAGCAGTGGCTAGGCTTGAAATGAGCGAGGATCAGCGTTGATGAAAAATCGCTCAAACGCTCTCCCGCAGTAACCATGTTTTTTAACGGCGTTTTGATTTGTGATTCACGTTTGTGATTCTAGCTTCAAAAAATTGCTTGAACGCACCCTTATAGTTGTTACATGTCCTTGGCAGAGCTAAGTCCTTATGGAGCCAGGTATTACCGGTATTACGAGGCATAAGCATGATAAGCGGTCATTACGCTAGAATTGTAATACTTCAAACGTATATCATTGAGGTTTTATTGCTTTCAAAAGTACTATAAAAAACTTTTCAAGTGGAATGAAAGAGGGTTAGGCTTTCGCAGAATTCTACATATGAATAAGGAATGGCAAGATTTTCAGTGACACCTTGGTTACTCGGCAACAAAATATATACAATTATATAGCTGATTATATTAGGAGTCCTAGATTTTGCAGTAGGATGAAACCTTCATATATTATAAAATATATATATACATTATTAAAGCATTTTAATCTTAACCCCGACGCTGCATGCACACAATTTCTGGTTTGGACTTTGGAGGACCCATCAGTCCCTGTCTGAAATGTTCAAGTCAAACCCAGATTCTAGCTGTAATGAATATAGTGTGAACGTTATCACAATTTAATGAAAATAATCACCATAAAAAGGCATATCAAGTACCTCAACTCTTTAATCACCACAGATCAAAACACTGGACAGCCTAAGCTCCATACTCAGTGTAAAATATACCAGTTAACAACCTTTTTTCTCCAAACAGACAATATTGTACATGTGACAAAAGTCGACTGTGGCAATCCTGTCTGGTCAACCAAGGGCCAATGAAGGGTTCAAGAAATCAACAGATTTAATGAATTTAAAAGCTCTTCACAAAAAGGCACCGTTTTCTGGATGAAGAGACTTGATAATGATAGTACAATATATCCCTCTTCATCAAAACAATATAATCTATGCATTGCACAAGCAACTTTTTCTGATGAAGAGAAACAGTATTTGTGGACATAAAGCACTTTGGTGAAAACTAGCTCCAAATCCTAGCAACAGAGAAAGGGGAAGAAGAATACAAACTTTACAAAGTCTAACATGACAAAAGGATCCCTGTTCGACATTGAAAAACCATACATACCAATATACAAAAGAGTGTCCCAATAGTTTGATTACTTATAGCCTATACATGTAGGCCTACATCCTTCTTTACATACTAGACAGTGCCTTTCCTTGATAACAAATATAGAATCATTAAAATATTACTTTACCCCCGAAAGTATAATTGTGCACCAGCTGGTGTGGTGTCTGTTACAAACCTTGAAATGAACTCCAAGAGTTGTCCAAAGTCTGTTCACTTTCAAAACTCGACCACCGATACTCAACTAAAACGTACACACAGTACACACCACCACCAGAGCAAACTTTACCACATGCAAAATGTAGTCCTAGTCTAAATCCAATGAGCAAGAATGAAAGTCTGTGCGACTTGCCAGCAACCCGCAAAGCCAGCCAACATGCGTGCACACAGATGAATAGATGTACAGTCGAATGTGAAAAAACTCCCTGGAAGTGGTACAGTGACAATACCTGTATGTTCTAATAATGGATTCTTTTCAAGCTAGCACCACAGCAGTCTGCACTCTGTGTACCTTTGGAATCACTAGAGAGACAGAGACAGAGAGACAGACAGAGAGACAAACAGGGAGAGAGATATGTATAGAGACAAGTAGAGAGGGAGAGAGAATGAGACAGATATGATGAGCGAGCAAAGAGTATAAAAGTTTTGCAAACAATGAATTTTGTTTCACCTCCTTCCTGGGCGACTGGTCGTCTCCTAACGCCCAGCAGGTGCAACAATCCAGAGTAAAACTGAGAATCCTTGAGATAATAAGTCAGAAGAAGAAAATAGCTCTAGAGCTAACACTTGAGAGGTCAATGGAGTTAGAATCAATCCCTAAAGTGTAGAGGAGCAAGCGAGCGAGGAGCAGACAGTTGGCTTCTTTCCTTTCAGCTTGGATGAAATGTTGCTTTGTAGTCGGGTGTGAAACGCTACTTCAGGACTGAAAGCAAAGTTTCTAAAGTCGCTGTGAAGTGTTGGGATCAGCTCGCAGAAAGGGACTGAATGAGAGAGGAAATAACCCCACCTGGGTTTAGCGTAAAGGCATGTAGAGACCTAGTCTGCAGGCACAGACCCTTGTCACTCGCTGTCCGTAACAGTGTCTGCGCTGTGAGACTATGCTGACAGCATACTACATAGGCTCTATACTTAAGCTGCTTCAGACACAGCTAAAGACTAACAGAGCTAGGCTCTGATCAAGGCTTTAGAAATTGTGTGGTAAAGTGTCAAAGTAGGGTCTGTGCCTGCAGACTAATAGAGACCCTGGATCTGATGCTTTTGAGTGGTAATATTGAGACTTATTCAGGCATGAACGAGGGAGGGGGGGGGGTATAGATTAGATCACTTTTTTAGTTCAAGGGGGGGGGGGGGTAGTTACCACCATCAAATTTAAAATCATCCACAAAAAGTGCAACTTGGCAAAGAAACAACCAAGATGACTTTTGCTTTTCTTTGTAATGATCAACAACAAATGTTCATATCTACAGTAAAATAGACTACAGTTGTTTCAGATCGGTTCTTGGCATCATAGTCATGAGGACAAGTTCACTGACATGCTGTTAATAATAATAATAATATTTAATTGTTATATAGCGCTTAATACAAATGTCTCTAAGCGCTTTACAAATATATTATTACCCCGGTCATTGGATTCAGTGCTTACCCGCACACAATGTGTGCACAATCTCCACTCCCTGGGGAGCATTCCAGCCAGGCGTTACATGACATACATGTTGATTTCAATACACTCATTTCAATTGGATATCGGTGAATCTGAACTTGTACTTTGTGAAACAATGCCCAGATCTCCACTGTTCTGGTAATTAGCAAAGAAAATAAAAGGTTTTGCCTTCTCTGTAGCTTGTTTCTGAGAGTCCATAATACAAACATGACTTCACTTTGCGACATAAAAACGTGCTGGAAAGGAGTAAGACTAATGAATATTGTTTTATTCTCTACATCCATTCATTAGACCCCTTCCTGTGTGGGTGAAGATGTAGTCATTGTTACTCATTTCATATTAGGGTTGAGTCTGGGCTCACACAGATCAACATATCTCCTCTTGGATCAATGCTTTCTATATTTATGAACAGAATGGCAGGAGAAATCAGAAAGAACAGAAATGTAACTAACCGCATTGAACAAAACCAAGGAAAGAAATACGAACAGCAGATATGCTGAGCTCAAGCTCCCGTAAGGTAGACTCGACCCTCTGACTCGACCCTCTGACTCAGTGCGTATGAAAGGGGTTGTTGACGTTACCGTATGTTTGTGTGAGATATGTGTGACATCATGTGATGTCATGTGAAGTCAGAGCAGGGGCTGGGTGGTAAAGCACTTTGTCAGGTAATTAACAGGAATCTGAAGCATTGCTTGATGTAAGTTGTCTGAATAGATGAAAGGATGGAAGGGGGAGAGAGAGAGGGAGAGAGAGGGGGAAGAGAGGGAGGGAGAGGGAGGGAGAGAGAGGGAGAGACAGGGAGAGAGAGGGAGAGAGAGGGAGGGAGAGAGAGATAGAGAGAGAGAGAGAGAGAGAGAGAGAGAGAGCAAGCGAGAAGTAGCCTTGTCCCGGGGGGGGGGGGGGGGGGATATATAGAAGCCAGTTGGAACGCTTTAGACCTTATCACTAACTTGCATCTGGAGAACAAAATGGAAAAACAAGGAGGGGGAGACAGAACAAAGCGGGCTGAAAATGGAAGATGACAGTGAGGAAAGGAGGGGCAAGCGAATAATATGAGAATAGGAGATGTAATTTTAAGGGAGAAGGAAGTGGAGCAGTAAATATAATGGGTGAAGAGAGAGATGGAAAGAGATAGGAAAGAGGATAGCAAGGGGGTAAAATAGAGGAGAGCAAGGGGGTAAAATAGGGGAGAGCTACTAGGGAGGGTAGAAAATAGGGGAGAATGGAATGGGAAGGGAAGAGGGAGGGAAGGCAGAAAAGAAGGGGAGGGGAGATGGAAAGTATAAAATATATTTTCTTAATTCCCTTTTCCTCGTAATATGAAGTACTTCACTAACCTTAAGGGTAACAGAGAGCATACAGCATACCATGTGTTTAGAGCCACAAGGGCATTCAATAATTATTTTAACACAGTGTGTACATTATCATTCTGGCTCTGAATGGACAAAATAATCAGTCAATAATACTTATATGCACTAAAAGTGAAATTCAATTGTGATCATAAACTTGCTGCTTGGTGAGAAATTTTTGTTTACAAAAAAAAAAGAGGGGGGAAATTTTGATGATAATTCTAAGATAAAGACTTGAATATCTTAATTATCTCAAATCTCATTATTAATAGGAAGTAATATTGTAACCAAATTTGATATACTTCAAGTGCCTACGAATGATTTCATTCACCTGTTAAGAATAATTGTATTTTAATAGTCAGAATGCAAATTGCATAATTGTTAATGTTAGGTATGGCAAGCCATAATGTTTGTCCTACCTAGGAACAACTAATGTATGCTTTTTTATATTTTGACTATTGAGATAATTTGTATGAAGCACTTCACAAAGGCATATATGAAAACATTTGGTTACATTAGAAAGTGACCTATTGGTCTTTAGGTGAACTTATCGCAGGTCTTTGGGTGAACTTATCGCCAGTCATTCTATTCTTTCTTTTGCCTGGGAAAACATTTAGATGGGTAGGGGGCCTCCATAAGGTAGAGAGTGAAAGAGATGGTTGATTTGACATACCCCTGATGCTGTTTGCTTGTTCATCCAATGACAAATGTACTTATCAACATGATAGAGATGTGAGAGATTGGTTTCGAGGTAACGCAAACACCATCACAACGACTTTTGACAAATCAACTCAAGGACATTTATTCAACCGAAATCATGTTCCCATTATGTAATACAGCATTGTAATGTTCAAACATTTCTAAAGGTGACAGACAGGACTAATAAAATTGCCTTAAGTTGATTTTTTTTGTTATGGCACAAGGCATTAGCGTCAATCCAATTATGTTGCACTTTGCAGCATTAAAAATAACCAAATACGTTAAAGAATATATTTTCAAATTTTCTAATTTGTAGATAATTAATATGTGCTATGAAATTTGAACTCAATACATCCCCACCCTGCCCCCTCAAAAGGGGGAAACTTTGGCTCTGGAATACCTGTGGCTTAGAAATATCACCAATTTAGAGGCGATTTAAAATGTTAGCAGTCACTGATGAAATTATACTCCGCAATAGGCCAATAGTCTTCTATTGAGACAAGCTAGATGAAGGTTAATTTAGTCTGCCTTCAAGGCCAAAATCATTGTGTTCATTCTTCAAACTAAACTAAATATTAACATAAAGTTTTATCGCATATCAATTAATGTCACTTGGCTGACTCTCAAAGTTTTCTTTCTCTGTCTCTCCATCTTTTGTCTCTCATGCTGTTAGCCTGTCTTCCAGGTGGAACGGTCTTCCCTGATGCACATAAACAATGTTTCCCCCAGTCTGGAGTACTTAGACTAGAAGAATAACATTAGACTATGTCCCCGTTCTCACTCAGTTACTGGACTGGTCTACGTTAGAAGTGAGTGTGTGTTCGTAGGGAAAGTCACGAAATGGAGAAAGATAAAATGGTAAAAGAATCATAACCAAAAATAACATAAGAAAAGATGGTGAGAAAATGAAAGAATTATAAAAACAAAGAATTAAATAAGGACAGACAGAAAGGGTAGATGATAGAACTTAGAAGGGTAAAGAGAATGAATAGCAAAGGGAAAGACAGAAAGAGATAATGATTGAAGGAAAAACAAAAGAATATTATGAGGAAATATATAAAGGGAAGATGATAGAATGATAAAAACTAAGAATAACATAATGAAGGGTAGAAAAAGAAGAGAATAGGATAAATATGGAAAGAGAGAAAGATGGGATCCTTCTCCTATATAGCTCCCTCTATAGCTCCCTCTATAACTCACTCTCTCACTCACGCTCTCTCTCTCTCTCTCTCTCTCTCTTTCTCTCTTTTCTACTTTTCATCTTCTGTAAATCCATACAATATGCTCAAGATATTTGGTTCAATTATTATATGGAATATAAATCAGCAGTTCAAATTTAACTCTAACAGGCCTTTATCCCTAAATGTCAATTTAATGTGGAAGATCTGTTGTACAAAGCAGTAATAGTCTGACACGTTGGTTCACACATGTTAAAGTGGTACATGGCCGACATTAGCGTGAAATATCTACATTGACAGTACTAATGTTACAGTTGTTGAAAGTTATTCCACACAAAAATAGCAGGATAAACGGGATGCAGCATGGTGCAAACATTCATACAGATGGATGATGTCATATGGCCTACCCTTACCTCTATGTGATAAGTACATGTAATTACCAAGTCAGCTGTCATAGTTTGTCATCATCATCATTACCACATCATTAATGTTTCTTGTTATACTTAGCTTTCTAGTCACACTGGCATTATAGTATATGCCTCTCTGTTCTACACACTTGCTCCAGTGGTAATTACTCAGAGGTCATTCACTAATAGAATGCCAACTTCAACCCTAGACTGAACACTACAGCTAATCCCAATCTTATCCCTAAAGCTAAATTGCAATAGACCATTTTCGTAATGTAACCAAATTTAATGCATACGTCTTTGTGAAGTGCCTCGATACAAATTATTTCATTAATCTGTTACAAATAATTGTACCTCACTAGGCAGAATGAGAATTGCATACAGCACGTTTTGCTAGGTAGGACAAAAACTATGGCTTGCCCTAACCTAACAATTAACACATTCTTCTTTCATGACGAATGAAGAAATTTTGCTGGAGCAAAATTCAAATCAACTAGCATCTCCTACAATTTCAGCCATTTTCACAAATTCACAATACATACTTACAACTTGTAGTAGCATGACCAATACTACCCAGTAGATGATCTCTTGAGGCTATATACTCCCAAAGACTTCTCAAATGTAACACTAGTCTTAATCAATCAAATTTGACATTACATTTACAAACATTTGAGAACCAAGAAAGCTTGTTTTTCTTCTTGACTCTTGTGTTCAAATATTATTCATGTAGCAGCCTATAACCTTGCATAATAGGGACTTTTAGATTGAGTGGACGAGAACACGACGAACGCCGACTGATCATGCGTGTCAACGTACTCAACTGCCCATGTTGACTACAATTATAAATCTTTTAGATTGCACTCGACGATATATATGCATGCAGGAAGCTTGTAACACTATGAATATGACAGACAAAGATAGAGGACAAAATATACAGTTCCTCATTCTACCCTTAACAATAGGCCATTTTCGTAATGTAACCAAATGTAATGCATAAGCCTTTGTGAAGTGCCTCAATACATATTATTTCATTCACCTGAAAAGAATAATCGTATTTCATTAGACAGAATCCGAACTGCATACATTAGTTGTTGCCAGGTTGGACAAACATTATGACTTGACCTACCTAGCAACACTTAATATATGCAGTTTGAATTCTGACTATTGAAATACTATTATTCTTATCAGGTGAATGAAATAATATGTATTGAGGCACTAAACAAAGACTTATGCAATAAATTTGGTTACATTACGAAAATGGCATATTGCTGTGGTAGAACATCCCTTCACTGCTATTATGTAAAAATATGTAGAACAGGTGAATATGCATGTGACACCTGTTCTACACATTTGTACATAATAGCAGGGAAGGGATGTTCCTTTGTCTAACTGAGAGATGTTCCTTTGTCTACCTGAGGAACTGTATATTTTATGCGCACGCGGCATATACTACTACCGTACTAGATTTAGGAAAATCAAGGTTGACGCATTCTCGATCGCCGACTGAGACGACGTAACGCATGCGCAGTGCCTTAAAATGACGTCACACGTTCCAGTCAAAGCTGTCGACGTGCAAATCTAAAAGTCTCTAATGTTTGCCTGACACAGCAACAACTAATATAAGCTGGGTGGATTCCATTTCCATCAATACAAATTAAATCAAAGATAAACAGACATTAGACATGTTTACTAATTCTATGCATACTTTTTAACGAAAGTTTACCATGACAACTATAAAGCTTGTCAGATGCTTGTACCACATAGCAACAGCTAATGTATGCAAACTGAATTCCATCCAGAGAGATGCAACTTTGCATAGCAGATGATTGGTTGGTACCCGATCGTGTGGGAGAGAAACATGCATCAATTTAAATACATTAGTAAACAGGTCTTTTGGGGTAGATCATCTTTAAAAATCCTGGAAAAACTTCCATAAATGAAGAATGATATTTTAATTGACAGTTTATTGTGAATGACTACCCACAAACACATCTCCAGTTTAGGTTTCTTGATGGAAGATTTAGAACAGTGATCCAAGATCCAGGAACAAGAGAGGGTATACCATTGTCGCTACCAAAATAATCTTGGTTTACATCATGTAGGGCCTAAGCTTACCTGTATTTTAAAAGTTGAATACCAGCTTCAACCAATTCATTTTTGCCTGAAAGTATTGAACATGACCTGCAATGTTTTTCTAATGTTACCTCTGTTGAGCATCCCATGGGTATTTGTATGTTTGGAATGTTTCTCCCAACACCATACCACTATCATAAATAGTCTGTAGGCACAGACTTTGATTTCACACTTTATCACAATTCCTAAAGCCTTGAGCAGAGCCTAGCTGTGTCTGTCTATGGCTGTGTCCAGAGCAGCTAAAGTACAGAGAACATGGAGTACGTTGTGAGTCTAGTCTCACAGTGCAGACACTGTTAAGCAATACGAGTGACAAGGGTTTGTGCTTACATACTATGTCATGACCCCTGTGAAGTCAGTCAAGAGAGAGAGAGAGAGAGAGAGAAATGGAATAGACAAATTACAACCACATGAGGAGGGTACTGTCTGTCTGAAGACATGGAAGTATTCAAGGATGCCATGAATGTACATCTGTCGGAGGAGACCCCCCCCCCCCCCCCTCCATCTGTGAGTCTGTCTGTTGGAAAGCACACACATCAACCTCCTTCCAGTTTTCCTGCCTCTTTAATATTTTCCACACATTTATTCCGCTGCTCCACCCCCCCCCCTTTTTTTCTTACTCCGATTTTGGCTATATTTGTTATCCAATATTGTGTTTGTTTCTCTCTCTCTCTCTCTCTCTCTTTTTCTCTCTGTGAGTCTCTCTCTTCAAAGTTTCTTTCTACATGTACGTTACCCTTTTAACCTTTTTTTCCTCTATGTTTTCTTCTGACCATTTCACTGATCTTCACAATAACATCCTATTCCCCACTCTTTATTTTCTCTAAAATCCTCCATTTCTCCCACCTCCTATTCAGAATACAAAAGCTCTGAAGGTTCTTCACATCTTTACAGATAACTAGTGGCTTTAAAAGTGGCACTTTCTTGTGCCACAGAGTTTCTTTACAAGTTTCAATGGGACTTCATGTCTTAGCATAAGTGGTATAAGTAAGAAAAACAAATTTACCAAAGTTCTTATAGTGCCTCCTCTTCCCCCCTAATATTTGCTGAAGCTTATTCAAACTCTTGTTTATAATTCAGTTCCCCCCAGAGCTGGCTATTCACCTGTATCAAGTTGTTTAGTTGAAGAATCTGAAGACATTTTGAAACGTAGAACCCTTGGTTAGAACTAACCCATATCAGTCCCTTGATCTAATTTGTAATAAAGCTTGATTATCTCTGTGTGACTAATGTCGCCGCCGCCAAAGAACGTTTCTCTGAACGACTTTAAAGGTATGTTAACCCGTTTCTCAGCTTCATGGTGGTAAAACTTGAGAAATATATTTTTAAGAACGTTTGCCTGAACGTAAGTAAGGTATACACAATCTCTGCCACCGGCGCTCTTGACACGCGATCCCAATAATCTCCCAGCGCAAGTCTGCTGGAATGCGTCCACTTTTCTATTCTCTGGAAAGAGGTGAAAACATGGCTCAAAAAGGAAACATTATTGCTCTGAAGAAAAACGATGGGGCAACAGGAACCAATTCTAAGCGTGGGATTGATATTGCCGCTAACTCTCTGGGGAGGAAATTACATGTCCTTTATGAACTTGATACTAAGTTCCTCAGACGTGGCTAAACGAACCCAAACATGGAAAAACGGTTTTTCCCAGGACTATCTCCTCAAAAAATGAAACCTTACCTCACGGGTGTTTGGCCCTGTTAACACTACATTCTTGCAATGTTTCAAAACTTACTAATAAGAAAATACTAATATTCCATTCTTGCAGGGCATATATCCCATTACAATGTAACACCTCTATATAATTTGAAAGGGCTTTCAATAGTATTACCCTAGCTTTATTCTCCCCCCTCCCCCTCCCCAATCCCACACCATTGATCAGCTCATAGTGCTTTTCAAGGAATAATCCTACAAGTAGGCCAAACCAATTACTGCACTTGGTTTGGGCTTGGCAAGAATTAGTGATGAATCAGAGTCTTGAATCTTGTACCTTAT
Source organism: Strongylocentrotus droebachiensis (assembly GCA_035222895.1). Lineage (NCBI taxonomy): Eukaryota > Metazoa > Echinodermata > Echinoidea > Camarodonta > Strongylocentrotidae > Strongylocentrotus > Strongylocentrotus droebachiensis. The sequence goes on from JAVYIG010005169.1 coordinate 86,499, forward strand.
GATCCAGTCTAGTTACTTATCCACTGACCCATAACATAGTTCTGAGGATCCCTTCTAGTAATTGTTAAAAACAGAAATATATCCTCTCCCCATCATGGTTGGCCAGTCAGGTAGTTTTCTAAGTTCTGGTACTAACCAGAAATTAATTTACACAGACATTTTTGACAAGTTCTCATTTATTTTAAATTTTCTTGCAAATAATTTTTTGCACAGATTTTTTTTAAATTTGAATCTTCCAGACTTCAAATAAATATTTGCCTAGCCCCCCCCCCCCAAACAACTAAAGATATTATAGAAAGCACAACCATGGCGAGAGGTGTTATAAATATAACCAGGGATCAAGCTATTAGTTCCATGACCAATGCATTTTGTCACACTTTTCAATGAATATCATTTTCAGCAATCTTCCCCCCCAAAAAATTGTATTTTCCTGGTCATGGCAACATAGCATGAAAAGCAGTGAAGTCACTAAGCCAGTGCATTTCCTAACCAAAATCTCACAAAACTCTAAATTTCTCAAAAATACCAAAGAACAAAATGCTATGGGAACAATCCTACAGAAAAAAAAAGGCTCAAGTATCGCCCAGTTCACAGCTGGTTATAATATTTCATTACATAGATAAATCAAATATGCCTCAAGTGACAAAAGTAATGATTTATAACCTCATTCACACACAGAGAAATCTGATTTGTATTTCAATTCAAATTTCATCTACGGGCTCATTCACACAAGGAAAAACTTACAAATCTGTGCGCATTGTAAATGCCATAAAGGAGATTAAAATCTTAGCACTGGCGCATAATGAGGAATAAAAACATGAAATTTTTTCATCTATATTCGCCACCAAAGTGCATGAAAGTAACCTCAATAACCTGTTTGTTATCAATTATTTATAAATAAACATCACTTCGTTTTAGAGGAGATTTATGACCACACAAACCAAGAGAGATCTGTATCATGAATTTAAAAATAATTCATAAATGTCACTGCATGAAATCATTCTATGCATGTCTTGTATTATTATCTGTCCTTTCCATCATATGTCAGATATCCATAGACTTTTCACAACAGAACACAACTTTTTATAAATTTATCAAGAAACCAAAAAGATGGCAAAGGGGTGTGCTCATTTGTGGTCAGTTCTAATACAACTGTACTCTAATGGTCACTCAAACTACCAACTCCATCAAATGTTCTACTATAACAATAACAAAAGCCGACACATGTTGTGCAAACATAAAACTATCACTTTTTTGCAACATTTAGAAACAACTTTTGATCTACCGGTATGTAATTTTTAAAAGTAGTTCTACATTATTACATTCTTCCCATTTGTAAAATTTGATTTGAATTGCTAACAGCCTGTAAGCTATACACATCGTGGAGTTGGGGGAGGGGGGGCACCAGCCCATGCCACGCCTCTTCAAAACCCAAGTGAAATGTACCTTCACTACACAAGTACAAAATTGTGATATTCCTTTCATTCTTTTTTTAAGGTGATGACCTTTTTCATTTCTTATTTTTCAAATTATTTTTGCTTTTAAAACATTGATTTACAAAAAAAGGACCTGCAAAATATTGATCACCTTGTTTTTTAAAGTTTCTCAGCAAATTTTTGACACGATGTGCCCCCTTTTTTACAAGATCTTGGAGCCGCCCCTGGCATTCCATACTACATGTCCATTACTTTCACCAGCATACAAAGGTTGTAAAATGCAAACAAGGTGCATTGTAGACTAATCACCTGCCCATACTAATCACCCATTATACCAATCAATTACCAGAGCAAATAAGGGGGTGACCTAGCTTAATTAGAGCACTAATGCTCAAATAAGAATTATCCAATGGGAGGAGAGTGAATTAGAGAAGAAGGGGTAGATTATAGGTTCATCTAAAGTACATTCAATTAAGAAAAGACATCACACATAGTATACAAATGCTGCTATGAATGCAATAAAGAGATGTCTATAAAGCTAAAAATGTCTGTTTAGAGCCAGAAAGGTGTTAACACATTTACTTTGAAACAGACTTTACACCGTTCCGGTTCTGAATAGACAAACTGTTTTTAAATTGGTTAATGATTGACTCTCAGTCATGTTTCCACAAATCAAACTTACTGGATAATCACAGATATTTGTCAAATCCTCAATCCAACAACTGCATGAGCGAGAGGCTTAAGAGCACCGGCCTGCCGTTATCCCTTGATCTCCCAGGTATGTGATCCACAGTAAGACCAACAGCTAGCCTAGCTTCCAAATATCTCTCTATTAGCAAGCTTCCTGATCATGTATTATCCAATTTCGGCATGAACCGCAACTGTCGACACACAGGCGAGGTAATCTGCTTTTATGGTGCGTCGACGTTGAGCGAGCACACATTGTACGTGGAGAGAGAAAAAAAAGAGTGTTTCGCCCACTTTTCACTTATCCATACCCATTCAGCTGTAATGGTCACTACCATACTATCTAGATCTGTTTACACTGTGATTTTAAATTGATGAATTCTTTGGGTCCTTTAATTCACAAGTATCAGCTAGTATTATCAAATTTCAAGAATCTCGCCAATAACCATGATAACATTTTCCCTTTATAATGGCCCCTGTTCATACTTTGATTTTAATCTAGCCTATCAGAGTTTACTATTATATCAAGATACAACTTCATAAACACTTGGTAGTCCTTTCGCACATCATAACAATTCGGAAGCTCCCCAGTTTCTTTCAGAAGGTGGGGAGTATAGCTCTAACTAAACAAGCATATCAAGGCTATATCTTTGTTGAATATAAACCATGGGTAACTACAAATTTAAGTTCCAGATGTGTTGAGGTCAAAATTCAATCATTTCTTTTTAACCTCCATTCCCAAAAACCTTTAAATAAAGCTTAACAATATAAAGTGCTCATACTATACTAACATGAACAATTATAGCATGATAGACTTTTCACAAAAATATGTTTGTATCTTTGAAAGCAATATATCCTATTGAAAAGAATTCTGGCAACTGAAGAGTTATGCAAGAATTGTTTTTTTTCTAAATGGAAATCAATATTACCTTTGCCTTCTTAAATTGTTTTGTAAACTTTCAGTGTTTCTTTTATCTTCTTGGATTCCACACCAAATAGATAAATAACCAAATGTACTTTCACCATCACGTTAAATAGCTTTGCCTCACACAAAAGACAAAATTACAATTGCTTTTCACCTGAGTGCGTGGCATGCAAGCGGACTATTGTGATGTTGATTGTAAAGCAGAGAGGATGATGGAGGCTGTTTTGCTTGACTTGTTTGGCGTGCATCACTGATCTGTATCAGAGGATTCAGAGATGCATGCGGAATGCTAGGCTGGGCTTCTTACAATGTGTTTCTTGTTGTGAGGAGGAGTGCTTTATTTACTGATTCACAGTCTCCCTCTTTTCCCATACAATTTCCATCAATACAGCACTTATACAATACATTGAGATGAATACATAATTAAGAAGACTACAATACACATTACCATTACAGCTCTGCATTTGGATATTTGGGAGAGCAAACTGTTATTAGTTCAAATTGTTATTAAAGATGCAAGTGTGTCTCATTTCTTTTAATTAACTTTATGCTAATATTCAATTTATACATTTCCAAAACAGAAGTATTTTTACATTATGCATTCTTCTACTGAAATGATTTTGATTGAGAAGTATAAGTACACATAAAATATATACTGGTAGTTCAGCATTTGGGAGCTATGACATTAACTAAATTAGTCCAAACTGTTACAGGCCCATCACAATGAACAGCAAAATGTAGGAATCCTTTTTTCTCAATGAACTAGAATTAAAGACAATACCACTTTTACAAATAAATACTATTTTTTAACTTATTAATTACTGTTCCAAACAAATATCCCTTCAGACCCACTCAATATTTTTGTAAGATATCATTTTTTGTTTAAATTAAAACTTCCAGATAATTATATAAATGTAGCAGCAATACTAGTAAGAGCAAAAAAAGAAAAAAGCTGATACTATAATTTTGTTTAAAGAATAATCAGCATAAAAATACATTTTCATTTTATCATGGCAGTGTTTTTCTCAGTCAAAGACACATCAGACAAGACAAAATAGAAATGTATTTCCTAAAATAACATAAGCCTATATCAAAAGGCAACTGAAGACCCGTCTTTTCCACACAGATTGTGTATTTTTTAAAGTGTTTTACATTGTAAGCACTGTGGTACTTCTTAGTGTATAGCACATAAATGACCACCACCACCACCACCCCCCCCCCCCCCTCCTCCTCCTCCTCCTCCTCCTCCTCCTCCTCCTCCTCCTCCTCCTCCTCCTCCTCCTCCTCCTCCTCCTCCTCCTCCTCCTCCTCCTCCTCCTCCTCCTCCTCCTCCTCCTCCTCCTCCTCCTCCTCCTCCTCCTCCTCCTCCTCCTCCTCCTCCTCCTCCTCCTCCTCCTCCTCCTCCTCCTCCTCCTCCTCCTCCTCCTCCTCCTCCTCCTCCTCCTCCTCCTCCTACCCCTCCTCCTCCTCCTCCTCCTCCTCCTCCTCCTCCTCCTCCTCCTCGCCGCCACCACCTCCTCCGCCACCACTTCCACCACCACCACCGCCGCCGCCACCGCCGCCGCCGCCGCCGCCGCCACCACCACCACCACAACCACCACCACCACCACCACCACTACCACCACCATTACCTCCAACACCACCACCACCAAATTTAATCTGTATCCATTAAATGTTTTTTTATGTAATCAGTTGACATATCTGTAACAATTGTAAATCACTCAAAACAAATATTGAAGAACATTGTTGGCCTTGTCTCCACTTGCTGACTACGTCATTTTGTTTTTGTTGCTCCGTTTTGTCTTGTTTTGAGGTCAACAAATCATGGATACAAATTTCGAGAGTAAAGGTTTATTCATTGTCATAGTTTATACAACCAATTCAGGAAATTGAAATGGAGTATCAAGCAGAGAAGTCAATTCTAGCAGTGAAATTAAATTGAAAAGAATCGGATGACAGATTGTTCAAAGGATCAATTTCCAAGCAAACTAAGTTCCTCATTACCGAGTAATTTGTCCTATTTACTGGGGAGATGAACTCATAATAACTTCTATCCCCATCTTCTTTGTATCAATCTTAAAGGACAGCTCATCGATTGCCTGTAAGAAGACTATACAAGTTATGTATTGTTCCTTGCAGTAACATGACAAAACAATTTTCATTGACTCTCTCAAAGTAGTAGCACTTGGACAAAATATTCCGGAAGTCTGCTGGACAATTCAGTGTGACTTTCAAAATAATGGGCCTATTCAGGAAGTTTGCAATGACATATTGGGAGGTAACAGGAAGCAGGGTGAAGAATAATTATGGACATGAAAACTCAAACGGCAGTCTACATACTATCAACCAACAAAGTTTGTGTTGTTGTGAATTCTGATTGGGGTAAGGGGGACATTGAAGAAATGAAACATCCAATCTCACAGCATGAAGAAAAAAAAAAGAATGCTGACAATGATAATGAAGATGATGATGACAGAGGATGTGGATGAGGATGATGTGATTTATCAAATAAGAAGAAACCAGGTGATGAAAGAAAATAAAAGGATCGTAGTCTGGGTTGCAATCGTGTTATATAGTTTAAGTCTAGATTTAGGTTTAGGTTTGGGGTTAGGGCTAGGGATTTAGGTAGTGCTTAAGGGTAAGGGCTTCTGTTACAGTTAGGTATAGGTATAATAATGAGTCAAAATCACCAAAATATGTTTTGCTCTCGATTTTAAGGGGTTCCATGTCGCTATACTGTATTCAAAATATAAGCTTCAACTATTACTTCTACAAAGAGATATTGCAGTTTGAATACACAGTGAACAGTAAAACGTCTTGTTGATAAGACTAGACAAGGGTGTGAACACTGAGTGCAAGTTCAACTTGGGTTCTGTGCGCACCCTATACCAAAAGTTTGACATTACCATTGATATTCGTTATACTCCTTAACCATTTACCTCTAGAATGCCAGGTAAAGTGTTTAGAGGTTGAATTTAAACACATAATTATTTTTTTCAGGTGATTAGTATTTCTTGACAAATCAGCTTCAAATTAAGAAGGCTGAGGTTAATGAGGTTAATCTTCAATTCAGTCTGGTGGAATAGCTAGCAGTAAATGTGAAAAGCTGTCACAAATTGCTCCTAATCTCTAGACTCCATTTCAAATTGTAATCCCTTTTTAATCCTCTTTTAATCCCCTGTGAATGGATAACTGTCAACTGTTTTGCAATAACAAAACACAGACACACATCCTTGAAGCGATGGGTAGCAGACTATAAAGGCAGGATACCATATTTTTAAACTTGATTTTCTGAAGAGTGCGTGGAATTATAGAGTCGCACTGTCAAGTGTATTGAATATGATATTGTTGCATGTCCGATAAACCCCGAGCACCAATTTTTTTTCAGAGGGACGGCATATATTAACAGCAGTTGTCCAATATCCATTGTAAAACTCAGGAGAAAAATTTGGAAAATGGAAAATGTGTGTTTAACCTAAATGTGGTCAAATTTATCCTAGTCTGAATGTTCTATAAACAAACTTTGTATATAAGAAACGCAAGTTTGTGCATCGTTTTGAATGAAGACTCAATAAAGAATCACAGTCTCACTCTCGTCTGAATGTTACATCGTACGAAAATCATATATATAACCATGGACATATGTAGGTCCATGGTGTAACTGGGCAGGGATTATGCAGGAGAGCCCACCAATGATTGGCCACCTGTGATATCAACTGACCTCATCAACATTGCTTTCTTTATACAACGTTTTTGAACGATGTTTTTTTCTAATCTGTATGCTCCTTTCACTATATGATGATTCTTTACACATTTCTTTTTCCTATAGTCTGAGCAGGCTATTAGCCATCTGCTTAGAGCCAGAAGTGCATCATCTTTGCATTAGATTTTCTTTGATTTACTTTGATTTTGATTTCATCTTATTTTTTTATGATGAATACAATTACAAAATGGAATAAATAAGAGAGAGAGAGAGAGAGAGAGAGAAAGAGAGAGAGAGAGAATAAATATATACCTTCACAGGATGAACCCATGAAAACTTTTGTCAGCTCTTCTAAAAAGGGTGCCATTGAGGACACAGAAAGAGAGTAGTTCAATCTACAAATCTTCTTAACTTTTGCCAATAAATATTTCTCAAAGTTGCACTAGCAGGTTTTTCTGCAGGTCCCTTATTCAGCATCTATTTGAATAAACTTAATGCCAGGGTGCATTGAATTTTCCATTCTCTGCCCCTTCACAGCAGTTTTGCTTTTATGTATGTAGGCAACAATTCCTCTCATCTATAAAACACTTGCAACATACTTTAAACTCATTTTTAGTACAAAATAGATACAGAAATAGTCAGTTTATGGCACGATATAAATGAACTCACTTTACAAAAGAGAAAGTATTTTTTCATTTTTATTTGATATAAATATATTTCAAACTGTTCAAACTAATATATTTCTCTGATTTGTGTGTTTCCATTCTGGTTAACCTTCATAATAATATATTGTAGGTATTACCCCAGTTTGTCAATAATGTGAGAATCATTGTATCATACAATTTTTCTCTATTCTTTCCTATTTCTTTCTTAAAGGGCTGGTATACACCTAAATAATGATATAATATTTATTCAAAGGTATAGACCCTCTAATTTACTGTGGTATGTGTATGATTGTGTCCATGTACATTAGCAAATTCATTGCTTGAAACTGACTTTAGGGTATGTGTTCAATCATAAATTTCATATGAAATCATTATCTTTCAGGTTGGACCAGCCCTTACAAGAACCATTCCCTCCCATCCAATATTTCCACACCATTTAACTTTGCATCCAGATTAATTCCTCATTAAACTCAAAATCTTCAAATAAACACCCAAAATCTTCTTAAACCCGCCCTGAATATCAGACAATTACTCTGTGTTCTTTCATCCCATAATCCGAAAGGGGTTAGAAGTAGCTAGCATAAAGCAATGCCTTATCTCTTTCATTTTGACAGGAAGAAAGGCATTACGAAGTCAGTCAGGAAAGAGCCCATGAGCCACCTTTTCTTCAGATTTCCTGCGGTAGTTATGCCAATGTTTTCAAACTTCTTACAATTCAGGCCTACATGTTGATCGCCAAACAAGAAGTAGGACAAAGCTCACGTCATGTATAGGAAACCACTGTTTATTTTAATAGCCTATATCTTTAAGGCCTATACATATATTGATAAAGGCCTACCCATTTTTCCAGCCCCTTGCAACATTGCAATAGAACATTCAACAGTGAGCTGGTTTTATCTAATTCATGGATGATTTGATCATAATAGGCCCATTTACACAGCCTGGAACACTATTTTTTGGAAAAGCCATTCACACTCTTGGGAAACCCACCCAAAACATCAGTGTTTCTTCATTCTTACTTGTTGGTTAGTAGTGCAAATGCGTGACTTGTACTTGTTGCTGCTCTGCATGCAATCACATGGAAGCAATAGGAATCATATGTGACCAAAAACCAAAATCGTTCTGAAGTTTTGTGAGCGGGCATTTACACTGCAAAAATCTGTGAAATTTCAGCAGGCGTTAAAAAACCACACTCCAGTACAGGTGTGGATTTTTCAAGTTTGTTTTTTCATCATATTTGTTGAACACTGGAATGTGAGAAAAATCAAGGATATTTGCTTGCATTAATTGTAAATGCAGCTTTTGTATGGATATCCTCTGGAAAGTCTTAAATCCTCCAAAGCAATGCTTTGTTTAGGAGTACACGTCTTACATCATTCAATCTGAGATCTACACCTGATAAACAATTCTAGAATCCCTTCAAACCATTTTGGTTCAAAACTTGAATACTAGAAATAAAGAAAAAATCTTGAACCATGTATGCTTTAAAGCCTGTCTGCACTAGTTTGGCCAGGTGGGATTAGACCTCTCTGCAAGGTCAATGACAGGTGGTTATCTCATCAAATCAGCTCTCAATTAACATAAGAAAAAGGGATCATAGGGGACCAACAGGCACCGATTATATAGAGAGCGCAAGTAGCTATAAGTAGTACAGTGGGGCTTTAAGTTCAGATTACAATGAAGAAATAAATGTAACAATAACAACTTTTTTTTGGGGGGGGGGGGAGGGATCAAATCACACTCAGTCCATTTCCTTTATTGTTGATTCAGCAAAGGAAGTAACATATATACTGTATACACCCAAGTTAATTTCTATAGAGAAGCCAGCTCACTGTAGAGCACACATTGGGGCTTCTCAAGATTAACAGAGTGAAAGTCTTTATTCGACCTGTCACATTTCAAATCAAGCATAAAGTGGGCTGTCCAGCTTCCTAATACCTTCTTAAAGAGACTGACCTTGTGAGTCCATGCATAGTGGCAGGAGCTAGGGTCAATTAAAGAAGCCATTGTGAGCCAGCATTAAACCTCCACGATATGGTGAAGAAAGTTATACTGGGATTGTAGTATACTGCTGCCTATGCTTTCTTTACCGGGTGACAATTGCTTTGCGTGACTTTGTAACCCCTACCAAATTCCTCACATGTATGTCAACCCAGGACCATACTTTGTACTTCACACTGACCCTAACCTCACACTAGCCTACATCTTATCTAGGGCTAACACTAACACTAACCCTACATCAAAGACTGGAGCAAATGTCATCTAAGGATACTGTCTGTTCAGAGCTAAAGAAGGTTTAACTGTGCTAAAGTATATGATTGAATGCGTCATATACGTTTGATCTACAACCAGTTTGTCTACTTTCCAATCGGTCTATTCCTGTGTGGTCCAGTACACCCAGCCCATCTTCTATCCACATGGTCCAATAATCAGTTTGTCTACATAGCATTTGGTCTAAGGACCATGTAGGCTAATTGTCATTTGGTCTAATATCCAATACGTCTACTACCAATTTGACCTATTGCTCATTTGGTCTAATTTCCAGTCGGTCTAATTCCCAGCTAGTTTGTCTACTGCCCATTTTGTGTACTATCCATTTGGTCTAACAATAATTTTATCATGAATAATAATAATCATCAAACGATTATTAAACCTTAGATGAAATGGGCATTAGACAAACTGGGAATTAGACTAATAGATGAAATGATTATTAGACCACGTGGATAGTAGACGGGCTGGGTGTAGACTATATGGCAATAGGGTAATTGGGTAGTAGACGAACTGTAGACCAAACAGCAATTCAATGCCCTTCAAGCCGACAAACCTAGGTTTATTTTGATGCGTTTCAGACCAAGGTTCAGACAAACCTTGGTCTGAAACGCGGCAAAAGCGGCACATAAACCTAGGTTTATCGACAAACCTCCTTTGTGAATTCGGGCCACAGTGTCTGATGACCTACTAACATTTGAATTGGTAAGAGCTACAAGTAGGTATAATGTTTGATGCAGAGATATAGCTAGTTGTTGATTTGGCCAGGCTCAAAGTGTCTGCTGATCTCAGCTCAAAGCATGCATGGACCAAGCCAGGCTACAAGGGAGAGTCAATTTGAAAGCTGAGGGCTTAACTAAGGGTATGTTTGTACGCAATTGACAACCCTTTTATGCTTCGCTAGCTTCATCACTTTTATCATATCGATTTGTTGGGTTTCTAAGTAGTAAAAGGTGGGGTTATCAGCAATCAGGCATGTAGTGATGACTGAGAGACAAAAAGTGCAAGTAAACATTTCTTAAAGGTAATGCAAAGTTTGGGGAAATATTGCAAATTAGATGGATAGTAATTCTTAGAAAATGTTGATATATTTGGATGCCCCTGTGGATCCATTATAAGCACTAGAAATTTAGCCCCTAAAAACACTTCTGCTTTCAAGAAATTGAATAATCAAAATTTACCGGTGCTCCCGGTAAATTTCAAATATTTAATATAGCGCCTAAGGCCATTCCATGATAGCTGCGACTATGAAAATCTCAGAATATGCAGCTCTGATATATAATTTCAAAACAGAAATAGCAAATTGGTCGATAGTAGTCAAGAAACATTGTTTTAAAGCTAAAGTAATATGAATCTTGAGAGGGAGCTATACAAAATAAAGAGTTTATTAAGTTTAGAAGCAAAGAAAGCAAGTACAATGTTTAAGACTTCCTGTGTAAATGAAGAGCAAGTGGGAGAGGTGAAGGGTGAGAGGTGAAGGGTGAGTGAATAAATTCTCTATCCTGAACCTAGAGGGCATCAGATTAGGCCTATGGAAGAGAATCACCCAAACTAAAAGCAGATGAAAACATTCTGGGGGGCTTTGCATCAAAGAATTTGCCCACAGAGTAGGTATTACAAGGCTTCAGTTGAAGATCTATGAGACTTAGCCAGGTCATAGGGGCACATGACTTATTCTGATGGGTTCAAATCTTTCAAACTCACCAATTTCCACAGGTTTCAGACATTCCTCAGTTACAGATCTAGTTTGGAAAAAATAAGTACAGGTACCAACAAAATCTAATAACTATGAAGATTCAAGAGAATGCATGTTTCTGGTGTAGGTGTATACTTCTAATGCTTCCTGACAAGATCTTAAATTAATTAATTCGCTAGGAATGCAGAGTAAGTTGTAGGTTTCCATTGTGAGTGAGTATTCCAGAGTACTTTTTCGGTACCTTCCACAACACCATGTGATAGCCTTACAGAAAAGGTTTACAAAAAGGCTACAAATGCAAATAAATCACAATCAGGCTGTTCAAAAACAGAGAGATCAATAAGATTTATTCAAAAAAACAGTTTTGCTGTGGTTTCTATATTTTTCTTCACCATAAATAAAAGTGTAGTGGTCTAGTGGATAAGTCTCCTGACACAAGGTTTCGGGTTCAAATCTCTGCTGCAGCACTAACATCCTTTAGCAAGACATTAATCTATATTTGCCACATTTATATGAAGTACAGAAGTGGGTGGCTGGTAGGATTTCTTCCATGAATGCAATTACTGGAGCTAAAGCCAGGGTTCTAATTTCAAAAGTCCTTTGGAAGCTCAAAGAGAAATGTTATATCATTACCCGGTATATGGTATCCCCTTTCTAGAAAAGTTTATCGTTATCATTAGGAACTGAATCTCACATTTTTAAGAGACATTGACCGGTCTATATTTCAAGCATGTTTTTGTTATTCAGGTTAATGGGGATCGATGCACCTGATGGGAGACTTCTGGATATGAGGGTCATAGGGGCACTTCACACTCCTGGTGAATCAACATTGTCAGTATATACAAAATTCCACAGGCTTCCTGTGTATCATGCATGTCGTATCACTGTTATCGTCTCACCTAAAATATAATGTTAACCAAATATTACCACATGAAATAATACATATCAGGCAGTAATGTAGCAACAGGAGGGCAACAGGAGGGCACAGGGGGCACGTCCCACCCCCTCCCCCAATTGAATTATGAAATAAAAGGAAAAAAAAGGATCATATGACCCCTTCAATTAAGCACATCTCCCCTAATCAGTAGTCTTGTAAATTCCCATTTCAATGTTCATCTACGACCCCAATCTCCTGAAATGATGTCAGTGCCCCCTCAATGGCTTGACTTGCCCTACACTACTGGTGTCAGGAGTCTATATGAGGTAGTGGCACGAATCACGATAGTCATGTAGAGGTGTCGTGGATTCGTCGGGACTGTGAAGCACAGAGTTCGTGGTTCGGGTCCAACGTCCCATCGCTGCACTATTGTCTTTGGCAAGACATCAATTTAAATTTGCCAATCTCCACCCAGGTGTTAAATGGGTACCATTAGGAAGGAATTCCTTGAATGCTGTTAGCACTGATATCGGTAGCCTAGCAGAGCCAGAGATATATTGGACCGCCTTGAGCATCTTATGTTTAGGATATGTGCGCTATAAAAATATCCAATATTATTATCATTACCCGTAAATAACGTTGTATAAACCGCCCTCGTGTATTAACCGCACCCCTCTTTTTCGCCCTTAAAAAAAAAAGTGTAAGATCATTACGGTACTGTAAATTAAAAAACAGTAGGGACCTAGGATAGAACCTTGTGGTACACCATGTAATAGAAGAAAAATTGGAGGAATTATTATTATAAACTACATATTGAGATCTATCAGAAAGATTACTTTCAAACCAAGATGACAGACAAATTTGAGTGTTGTTCTAGTTTCCGAGTGGTGAGTCAACACACCGATTACCGAGCTGGGAGACATTGCCAGGCATAGCGCCAGGTGGAGGGGCATAAATTGAAACTTTAATTATTTTTTTTTTTTTTTTTTTTTTTTTTTGGTGTACCGTGTATAAACCGCACCCCCGACTTTGAAATTTTTTCGGCGGCAAAAAAGTGCGGTTTATACACCGTTATATACGGTATGTGTAAAAAAGGAAATTTGGGGTGGCTATATTAAAGGCTGTCTGCACCAGTTTATCCAGGAGGGATTAGACCTCCCTGCATGGTCACTGACAGGTGGTTATCTCCTCAAATCAGCTCAATTAACATAAGAAAAAGAGGATCATGGCAGACCAATGGTTATCGCTTAGGCATTGTTTGCTATATAGAGGGTGCAAGTAGTGCAGTCCCGCTTTAACGTTTAGAGGGTCCAATATACAGGATCAAGCCCCTTACCTCCCTGAAGATGATTGAATACTGGTATCACATGCATTTTGCTCTGACTCAAGGTTGAGTTTCTTCTAGCTTCATTTGAAAAATATCGTTATTTTTTAGGTCTGCTTAAAATATATGTCTTCAAAATTCTAAATCATATGGCATCTGAACATCTTAATGCCACCTTCCACATATACACACCAAAACAAATTTATAATGTAAACAAAAACAGTATTTTCTTTTCACAGAATCCTACTTACAATAATAGGCAGTACACAAGCCACAGTTTCTGCTCACAGCTTCCAACCTGTTTGTAGAAAGATTAAAAGGGAGAGAAAATATTCATTGTTAATTTAGATGAAATAGATTTTATTGAAAAATCAAACAAAAGAATAATTTTGCAATATGTCTTACTGGGTAGCTGATTCACAACTCTTTAATCCATTACTTTCTTCAATTGAACAGAAATGGTTAAAAGAACATTTTTCAAAATTTTCCATTTTACAAGGGCAATTTTGGTTTTCCTACCTTCCCTACTACTACATACATTCCCAGCCTATAGTGAGCAAGTCTGCTTGTAGTACAACACCGAGGGGTATTTGAGACGTGTTCGTCATACATTAATAACAAATTAAATTAAAATCTCATCTTAAAAATTACTGATTTTATTCTTGATCCATCGAAATGAAAATCTTATAAAAGTTGAGGTGAGACCCATTATATACTCATGCTAAGTAAGATGCCCAAATTAGTATGAATTGGTTCGACAGGGAAAAACAACATCAGAGTATATTCTCTCTCTCCATCTCCCTCCTCTTTTTCTCTTAAAGGGAGCATAAGGTTCATTAAACCTTTCATCATTTAAAAATGACTGATATACACTTTAAATCCTTAACCCTTCCTAGACACAAAGATCCCAATCTCTTAACCCTCTTAAGATGATAACATAGATATGCTGGACAAGGGCTATGGGCAATGCTCTAATAACAAAACCAAATGGTACTCAAAGATTAATGAATTAGCATGAATAAATCATTTTTGTAATGTAATCAAATTTATACTTAAGTGCCTTCATACAAACTATTTCATTTACCTGATTCAAATAATTGTATTTCAATAGTCAGAATGCAAACTGCATATCTTTGGTTTTGGTTTGATTGCTTTTTTTACCTGACTGCTAAGAAAGCATGTGTATGCTTATAAGTAACCAACCAGAGGGGCGACGGCTTTAAGTCCCCTCTGAGGGACTTGGTAATGAGGATTAATGCCTTACCAAGGGGCACTAGTGCATCGACTTGGTAACGAACCTAGGACCTTCCGGTTACGAGACCACTGCTTTACCACTGAGCCATTGCGTTTCCTCCTTGTTGTAAGGTAGGGCAAGCCATAATGTTTGTCCTACCTAACAAAAAATAATGTATGCAACTTGCATTCTGACTATTGAAATGCAATAATCTGTAACAGGTGAATGATATACTTTGTATTAAAAAATAATTATGCATTAAATTTTATTACATTACGAAAATGGCCTACTCCCACTGAAGGATATCAATCCTTCTCAATGATTCATATGGCATTTCCTTGAAAATTCAATAGGGTAAGTTTTCAATAGTGCAATCTGTCAAATACACTTAGTGCTCATGCACCTGTCTAATCCTCATTAAAACATTTACTTATGTCATTCCAATTTATTACTTAAACTACTAACCACAGGACGCCTCTTATTTGCATGGAAACATAATGTACAGAAATCTGTATTTCTATAAGCTTTGTGAAGCATTCTAACATTTTAAGTAAAAGGATAGCATGGGTTGTTTGTTATTAGAATTAAACTTGTTCACATGTTGATCCATTTTTCAAATTACACTTTGGCTCAGCAGAGCTCTCTTATGATTACAGGTATATGTAAAAGATGATTTTGCAATTTAGATTGTATTTGTTTGTTTATATACCAGAGTTATTTTGTAGTTTATTTCACACAATTTCAAAGCTCCACTGCACTACTTATAGCCACTTTCGCCCTATATACAGCAAACAACGCCTAAGCGATGCCCGTTGGTCCCCCATAATCCCCTTTTTCTTATGTTAATTGAGAGCTGATTTGATGAGATAACCACCTGTCAGTGACCACAGCAGGGAGGTCTAATCCCTCCTGGCCACACTAGTGCAGACAGGCTTTAAGAGCTTTCCAAAGCTCAATCACTCAACACCCATCGTTCAATTAAAAACATATTCAGAGTGTTTTATTTTCGTTGGTACAGAATACGTGAGTATTTGTGGTCAGCATCTTACTCTGACCAATTTCATGATTTCAATCCTGGACCTAACACTATGCCTATCCATAACCTTAACTCCAAACCTAACCTGTAACCAAAGTGCAACCCCAACCCTAACCCTAGATCTTTGATGAAATAAACAGAGAAATTATCACAATATCAAATGCAGGGTCATAGCACAGCCACAGCACAGGCACAGCACAGTCTATTAGTGCAGATGACTTAGTGAATGTTTCATAAGGCAGTGACCGGTCAGTGTGCACGCAACAATCAATAATTGATTGCAATATAAATTTGTTATGACAATTTCAAAGTATCAATCCCGATTTACAGGAAATTAATTTCCGATCTCCCCTTTCTGTGAAAACGTTTTTCTCTTAAAATTAAGAGCCTGTAGAATGCACACGATTTCTTTCTTTCTTTTTTCTTCTTCGGTGAGATAAGGGTTTCATATCTTCAGTAGAAAGCAAAATCTAGTTGAGGGTTAAAGTGTACAAATTGCCTTAAATCCTGTCTGTACTAGTTTGGCCAGGGGGATTAGACCACCCTGCAAGGTCACTGCCATTTCTCAATTAACATAAGAAAAAGGGCTCATGGGGGACCAACAGGCAGCGATTAGGCATTATTTGCTATATAGAGGGCGCAAGTAGCTACACGTAGTGCAGTCCTGCCTTAAAAGATCATTTTTATATACATGTAGCTAGAATGTACAAAATCAATTTAAAAATTGTTACCTTGTGTCCTATGGGATACCAGATAATTATGACAATAATAATAATTGGATCTCACCTTTTCTAGATGCTGTCTCTTAGTCAATCAACAAATTAAGATGAATTGTAGAGGTATGTTTTCAGATGTGTTTTGAAGAAGTCAAGTGAACTACTATTTATTAGAAATACAGAGAGTATGTTACATAATAATTATATAGTGAGTATGACAAAAGTAAAGAATAACATAGAATGCCAAACATGGAGCCCCAAATAGACTTGGGTTCTGTACGTGCCCTCTTCCATGATAATGCGTACGTCAAGTAGTCTACTCAAGAATCTCTTTTATGTCAATTGAGAGAGTATTACAAAATTGCAACATCTCTATATAAAAGTAATATTTGAAGCCCAATGTGTTGAATAGAGTAATACACATGGAAGCGTAACAAACAAAGCAAGATATCTTTTGCACAACTTTCCTAGGACTTATACTAAACGAACACTGTCAATCTTGTGGACCGTTGGACTGTTGGGATGTTCCTGTTTAAAACCTTTAAGTCTTGAAACCTTTTAATTTGAACCTTGTTGAAGTATGCACATGCTGTAGTTTAGACAACAAACATGTATGTCTGCCCTATTTGTCAGTACACTAACAGGGTAAGCTTTCACACATACAGTTATTTTTCTATACCATTTCCTTTACCATTTCTGCAATGTGGACATTTACAATTTTAAAAATTCATTATATTTCATCATTTATGACATAACATACAAATCAAAATATCTTTGGGTGAATGGCTGTACATCTGCATGATGCACCACCACAATCATGTATTCCTTCATCTAGGGCAGGAAGGTTCAAGTATTGATGATATCTAACACCAAGTCAAAACCATCAGATAACGCAGTTAAGCTGGGCTCAGGACACTTTTCCAGGCCACGTCTCATTTTTACGATGCACCCTTTCCCCAACAACGCACCCTCTGCAAACTCTGCACTAACGGCCCATTCTGACTAGACAAAACTTATATAAAACTCGTATAAAGATAAATGTATAGCAAAAAGGGATACAGACTAGAATGACATCATATAAAGAAATTAGTTTGAAAGAGGCCAGTTGACATAACAGCTGGCCAATCACAGGTGCGTGTTCACGATTCGTGGATAAGTTATACAGTTTTGTACGGTACAAGAAACAGACTAAGGAGGGAACGTGATTCTTCATCAATTTTTTATTTAAAACCATGCTCAAACGTGTATTTCGCTATACGATTATTCGTTACATTTCTTTTTTACAATGTTCATACTACTTAAAAAGTAATTACTTATCCTATAGTTATACAATGAATTTGGATAGTCTGAACTGGGGGTAAGTGGGCACCCATTAAATGGGCTATTCTAGCAAGGTCAACGAAAATCCCACTTTACGCTCGCTCGTCACTTATTGATCCGGAACTTCTCGGCTGTAACAAATGAATTATTAAATCAGTGAAAGCGAGAAGAAAGTGATTTTCCTCTCCAGGCTTTTCTTGTGGCTTGTAGTACTGGTGTTGGTTAAGTAAGCTGAGTAATGTGAGAAGAGAAAGAGAGATAGTAAAAGAGAGAGAAGAGATGAAGGAGGAAAAGAGGGGATCACAAGGGAAGAGAGATAGAGACAGAGATAGCACTAACAACATATAAGGAGATGAGTGAGAACATAAGGGGAAGAGATCAAGAAAGAGGGATAGATCAGAATTCTAATCAAGATGAAAGAGGAGAGAAAAATATAGAGGAATAGCATTGTGAACCTATAGATGAGATGGAGCAAAAATTATAGATAAAAAGTTACATAAAGAGAGAAAGATATAAAAGAGATGGTGGAAGTGATGTAGTAATCGAAAAGGGAAAGATTTTTTAAAAGGACAAAAAGAGAAGAGAAAGGGAAAGATCAAAGGTGAGAAAGCTTTGAGAAAATGAGACGGAACACTACATTTAAAGAAGAAAGATGTATAATAGAGAGGTGTAGAGCTTAAAACAGAGATAGAGAAGGACAAAGAGAAAGATGGAGAGGGCAAACAGAGAAGAGGAGCGAGAGAAAGAGTCTCGCTCTCATCGGCAGGTTAATCTCTCCCGGGGTCATGAGTATAGTATCTGCTTACAGTGAGCTTCTTTCTATTTGAGCGTCTTTACACGACTTTCTGCAAGCTTCGTCTGGGGATAGCACTCCGTAATCAATAATGGTAGAGGTGCCAGCGATGCTCGGACTTTGGTTTCTACTCACTGATCTTCCTTTCCTCGCACTTTATTATTTTCTCACTTTCTCTCTAATATGCAAATATCTTATTTTTGGTTGTTGCCCTATTCTTCCCCATCTCTCTCTCTCTCTCTCTCTGAATTTCCCTCTTTCATCCCTTCTTGTTTCGCTTCCATCTGTCTGTCTCTCTCTAACTTTAATTCATGCTATCTACCCTTCTTTCTACCTCTCTTTCTCTCTCTCTCTCTCTATCCTTCCACCTCCCCTTTTTGTATAACCCTTCCTCCTTCCAATCTCTCTCTCTCTCTCTTTTCCTCTGTCTTTCTATTATCTTTCCTACTCTCATTTCTAAAAGCTTTTCAAACCTTATCTTTTTGTTTCTTTCAGCCTTTATAACCACTCTATAAGCTTATTGTTTTGCTGCTTCCAGTGATACAGACTAATCTCCAACCACTGAAATTAAGTGGATGTCGCCACTAGTATTGTTTTTATTTTGAAAAATGTCAATTTTTTAAAAATAAGAAACAAGTGTTTTCAATATAAGATACTAAAATCTATACTGAATGTGAGATATTAAGGCTCTGATATATTGTGCTTAGTTTCTCACAGCACTCATAGGTGTGTTAATTCCATAAATATTAAATTTCAGACCCATATAATAGATACAAATCTCTCTCTTTATCTAGCCTTTTAAAATGTCACCTTTCTCTATTGAAATCAGAGTTCAATCAGATATAGCCCTGACACCGTTTTGACAAATCAAAACATTCTTCACACCAGCTACCCAAAGCGTTTCAGGGCATGAAAAATGGGAAAGAAAACTCAACGATCCGTGATTTCCGGCCGGGGTATTGCTCCGGCACGTTCTCCGAGTGGCGCACATCGTGCTCGATCTGCAGGCCTCGATATCTGATCATAAAAATTCATAGTTCCCCATTTACTCGGATGACAAGCCCATTACACGACTCTTCTCCTCGTAATATTTTGTTCCATTTAACCACCAGCGCACGATGGGACGTACTGTTGGGACCTCCCGGCCAGTCGGGAATTAAGCGGTCGTCATGCTTCGGCTCGTAATGCGCCTTGGCTTCGTAACATTACCCTCAAATCGCCTCCTTATGTCATACAAGTCCCTACTAATGTCCTCTCACATTAAACACACTGCCATCTATTGGACATTTCAGTACAATTATACCAAAATTGACGCAATAGGAAACATACGATTACGAGTGAACTGACATTCACATAATTACAGATTAAAAGATAAATTTAGGAATAACTGCTGGGCAATTATATATGGTAGACAGTGCTTTATTCTTATATGACCACATTTCTGAAATCTAAATGTTAGTGTTTACATATCTGGAATGCAATTACCCACAATAAATAGGATTTATGACTAATGCAGGTGCCATGGCTGAGTAAAAATTATCCTGTATTAAAGAGATGCACAACAAACTTAGAAAACAAGTATTTTGAATGGATAAATTATTGCTGTATTGGTTTCATATTCATGTACATGTATGACAATCAGTGAAAAGTGTGTTCAAAAGCACAATGCTCCATTATAAACATAGTAATAATACAGAGGTCAATTAATAGTTTCATACCAACACTTAGAGCCTGCATGGAACAAGCACTTGAAATACATAAATGGTACCTTAACCATTGTGTTTTTATTTTGCAGATTTTGTCAAAGATTTTGGCTTACTTTTACGTTGCACAAGAGTGGGGTGAACAAATGAGGAATAGAAAGAGGAAAGTATATATTCATTTATATTTGTAAAATATTCCTAGGCACAAACTGAGTTAAATAATACTGTTGCGTATCAATTGAAAGATGATTAAATATAAAATTTACCCCTATCTTTTGATCATGTGAAGACATGAATGAAGTAAGACAGATGTTTGAAGGTTAAAGATCATTCACATTTTGGTAAAATCTGAAAAAGAGCAAAATCTATTGGCACAGGATAACTTAATGAAATATCATTCACACAAAATGGCTAAATCCACCTAACATCAAAGTGAGCTAACATATATTTACAAATTCTACACTGAACACTTGCTGTAACCTCTCTCATTTTCATCCAACTCAAATAGTCAATGTAACATTTGTAAATTAATGAAATCGTTTTCAATTAAACATTACAGTCGACAAGAAATCGATCTACCAAGTTTTGTATGGTCAGCAAACAGAGGTAGGTTAGTACGGGAGGCGAATGTTTTCTCGGTAGCCTAATAGCTCTTATGCAGTTAATGTGTGGGGTGAGGAGATTAAAAGGTAACTCTATCATCTATTCAATTATGAGATGATGCCCTATTCACCAGCAGGGAGACAGCGAGAGAAGAGGAGAGAGAAAAGGAGAGAGAGAGAGAGAGAGATGGAGTCATCCAGGTACCTCACTAGCTTGCTCTCTTTCTCTCTCTCTCTCTCTCTCTATCTTCATCCTGTCTCTATCTGAAAAACAATTATTTAAAATGTCTTTCTCCCTCCCTCTTCTCCTCTCTTCCTTTTCCCCCTCCTCTCTTCCCTTTGTCCCTCCCCCTCTCCCTCTTCATTTCCTTTCTTTCTTGTGTATGTCTTTCTGTCTCTTCTCCCTCTCTTTCTTTTCCTCTACCCCCCCCCCCCCCCACAACAAAACATTTCTCTCTCTCTCTCTCTCTCTCTCTCTCTATATATTTTTTTTCTCTCTCTCTCTTTCTCTTTCTCTCCCTCTCTCACCCTCTCTCATCCTCTCTATCTCTCCCTCTCTCTTTCTCTCTCTACCTCTGTCATCCATTCTCTCTCTCTCTCTCTCTCTCTCTCTCTCTCTCTCTCTCTCTCTCATCCACACACTCTCTTTCTCTCTCTATCTCTTCCTCTTCCCCTCTCATCCAATCACTCTCTCAATATCTCTCAACCTGTGGCTCCTATTGTCCTCGTGTTTCTTCATATCCTGTCCACCAACAAATGAATTCCATTTTATTCCACCTCCCCATTCATCGTCAATAAAGTCGCATTTACTATCTCTACAGGTTTTAATTTCACCAATTTGCTATTTGCTTTTGGCAAGCAATTAACCCTCACTTTCGAACACACAGCGGAATCGCTCGTTTACATCAACAATTTATTGGATTTTCCATTTCAAGTAAAGTAGACAGGACCTCAATGAGTGTATGAGCTCAATGGCTTATAAAATGAAAAATAGACAGATATTGATTACTTTGCAAAAATACCAGGATTTCATTATTGGAGTATAATGGTGTGGGGGATGATTATTAGTACCCTCACTCTGAGTGTCTAAATTCCTCCTTCACAAATAGGAAAATATAAAACGTGTGTCAGTCAGTCAGTCAGTCTAATGTGAGTAACTTGGAGCATGCTTTTAGGGGGGAATCCAATCTATCTATGATCAATCATAACATTGCCCTTGGAATAAACAAGTTGGGGTATCTTCCTCACATTGGCTTGATATCATATTCATTTACATGGATATCCTACAACTGCGTTTTGGTGCTGCAAGAAATCTCTAGTCTAGGGATGCCGAGAGAGAATCTTAGTATATATATACCAAAATCATAAATTTGGATTAACATTGTTTTCTTAATAACCTTAGAAACTAAAGTATGTAATTTCATGAGGAAATAACATTAACATTTTTTTTTTCTTCCCTCGCTTCGCTCGCATGTAACTTTTAAAAACATAAAGTGAAGTGCCAGATTACCTCTACATTTGAGCAACGAGGTGCCCAGATAGCCTTCTATTTGACATCAAGGTGCCTGAATATGTATTATGTCTTTTATATAAATATTACATTTTTACCATGCTTGTTCCCTTCATGCGCTCTCAACATTTAGAGACAGGTTAATTCTGGGCAATGGAATATCCAAAGCTCCTCATATTTGTGCATCAAATCGACCGCAAAAATGATTTTTGTATTCATGTATTCAGCAGGGAGGTGCCTGCACACCTGTTTCTCTATTGTATCTAGTGTGTTGATTATAAAGTAATTTTTTAGCATATTAAAAGTGTCATTATTGTTTAGCTTGCTCATTTCACTCGTTCACAAAATTTAAAAATAAATGTGCTCATGTGTACAAGGCGTGGGATGAGTGCCGGAGTGATGCAAAATTAATCTTCTGTAAATGAATTTTGGAGTGGGGTGATGCGAAACTTGTTATTTCTTAAAAGGGTGCCGTGACTAAAATAAGGTTGAAAAAAAATATGCACCAATATTAACTTTGTCATCTGTAATCCAACATGTTTAGTTATAATGATTTCATGTGTCTACAGATCAGCTGAAATTTAAAAAGAAAATGAATCTAAAGCGAATATGAAAACCGAGATTTTGTATGATGATGTATCATAATCTGTAACAAAAATCAAGAATTTGTATTTAAAGTGCTATTATTCTGGATTTAGCCAAGCCATCCTACAAAACTTATACAAAGTATTACCTCTTGTGAGGCCCTCATATGCATGTACAAATCTGGGTTAAGAGTGGGAAACATAGAGTCATGCCTTGCCACAGAACATTAATACGACACCTCAGACTTGAACCGCAAACCTTAAGAGAAACATCCTGGTGACATATTCTATAGACCACAGGGCCTATTAACCCTTTAACCTTACTACTGTTTCATAGAAGATTTGATCACAGCCTGATGAGAATGTAATAGTAAAGCCTCTCGTCATTCTTCTTCTGACGTCAAAGCTCTCAAATCATTTGCTCAGAGTCAAAAGGGCATTGACTCATTACTATGGAATAGAGCTAGCTCCTTTCTGCCTCTCAATAGGTGATTAATCCCTTCATGAAATATGCACAAATGCCATTACTGAACAAATCCTTCTAGGATACAATCATGTTCTGATTCATATTTCATTTCCATAGGGGGTCTTTCCTCCCCTACTTCATCCATCTCTATCTCTATCTCTCTCTCTCTCTCTCTCTGTTTCTCTCTCTGTTTCTCTCTCTGTTTCTCTTTCTTTCTTTCTCTATCTCTCTGTCTCTCTCTCTCTCTTTCTTTCTTTCTCTCTCTCTTTCTCTCTCCTCTCTCTGTTTTATTTGTCTCCTTTATAGCCAATGTATATGTTCAGCTTATGTTTTTCCTCCCTGTGTCGCTCCTTTCTGGTTCACCCTATATGTGTGTTTTATTTGTCTTCTTTTCTAGCTTACTAACATTTATCTGTTTTCTTGATCTCTTTTTCTTTCTTTTAAATTTGTATCCATAAGTGATGATCAGACATTCGCTTGGAAAACATTCACAACCAGTTTCATGTTTAAAATATATACATTAGGGTCAGGGCTTCAGTTGCAATTGAGTTTCAGGGCGGGGTTATGGTAAGGTTTATTGTCCGGATTGAAATCACATACTGGATTAGTGTAAGGAACTGCATGTAGCCATGCAAGAATTGTTGCCTTACCATACAATGTACAATTTGTGTATCTCTTTGGCTACTCAGAGTCAGAAAGGTGCTAACTGATATCATTTCACATAGAGTTACCACCCTTCTGGCGCCAAACATACATCTTACTCTCTCTCTCTCTGTCACATCCCCCTCTCTCTCTCTCTCTCTCTCTCTCTCTCTCTCTGTATGTCTTTTTGTCTTTTCATTTCTCTATCTCTCTTTTCTCCCACCTTCACCAAATTCCAAACCCTTCATCCATCTTTCTTCATCTTTCTTTGGTTCTGCTTCAACCCTCAATCTCTGCCTCTCTATCTCTCTCCTTTCTGTCACAGCTCGAGACAACCACCATAAAGAAAAAAGAAAATATGAAAAATTGCTTTGTCAGTATGAGGTGCCACACTATCCCTGAAGGATAAGTATGCACATGCATGGCAAAGTAAGTGAGAAGGTTGGGGACAAAAACTAACTCATCCCCTCGACAACTTAGGTATGCGTAGGCATGATCGTAGACTCTTCTGCTGGTCCCTAACCTTTCACTCTGCACTGGGTTGGTTTGCTAAAGATTCCTTCCCACATGATAGCTAAACCACCTTTCAAGTTTCAAGTTTAGTTTATTTCCACAATCTGATAAAAATACAAAACAATCAAAAGACAAACAAGAATACACCATAAATATAACATAACAGATAATGGTGGGATCGACAATAGGCCTACAGGCCTGTCTATGGTAAATCCCTCAAGTATATACATGCAAATCAAATCTAACAAAAGCATTAACTAAGTAACTAACAATACAACAACAGCAACTACAATAACAAAGCAAAGCGGATGGGTAGAAGGAATGGGAGAGGAAGGGAGAAGGCACATTAATATAAATTTAAAAGATGATTTTTATATGTTCGTTTAAAAACTGGAAGACTTTTGGTACATTTTAAAGTATTCGAAAGATTATTCCACGTGATCGGTCCTGAGTATTTGATAGTACATCTCAAAAACAATGCCACAGAAATTAAATTTAAAATAGCAAGGTGCAGTTTTCCTTACATTTCTGCATCTTACAACACATAGATAAACATATATATGCTTAGGGGCCTTTGTTATGCACTGGTACTATTTCCCCTACTTGTAATTGTAATTTACATGTACTTAAATAGTTTTATTTTGTCACAGCGGTTTATCTGTCATGTGTGAACGGACCTCACAAGGTGGATCTCTGGGCCATGGAGTGTACACTGATCTCTTGGCTTAACATCATCAGCTTGTCCTCTTAATAAAGCCCTACATTACTTTGAGTGGATAACAACGTTTCATTAGACGGTTCGACAACGCCCCTAGCGATCAGGGAAGATGTTCTTATAATTACTGATCAGGGTGGGTTCTTATCCGATCAGAAAATGCTAGTTATGTTGGCAATGTCAGGGAATTTCCATGATTGGCTGATATCTTGCGGATGTGAGGTAATTTATTGGGGAATCGGCAGTGTGATTGAAAATAACATGAATGTGGCACAGCCCTGCTTTACACTATCTGATTAAAAAGTAGGACCCTCAATGAGAAATGAAGCCAACATAGGAATCTTTGTTAGTAGATTTTTAAAAAAGCACTTTCGCCATCAATGTCATGCTAGCTATTTCTTATTTAGGTGCAAAAAAAAAGCTATACAAATAAACGCTGTACCAATCCTTACATGGTGCTTTATTGGCAACTTTTCAAGAACAAAATCTGTAAGTCCTCACCTTTGTAGATTTACAAATGAACTATTGGAACAAAATTCTTTGAAACATGTTTGATTCCACCTTTAAGTGCTGACAAGAAATGTTGTACCACATCTTTCATTTCCATTACTGCTTCTTACTACCAATGTTTAAAACTAAATAAGTATGAATCCCATATAATTGCTACATGGGTTTTTTGCAGAGTGAACCATTTACACATAATTCTTTGATACACGGCAAGGCAAAGCTGGGCTTACCTTTAAACACTAACTAGAAATGGTTTACAGATTCTTAGCAATCTTTTAAAAGAATATCTGTATAAAATCTTTGTATTGATTCCATTTAGAGTTGCATAAAATTGTTATTTGGAAGACTAACCATTTGCCCATTTGGGTTCTTGGCAATTTATCAAAGAGAAAATCTATATCAGCCCTTTGCAGAATTCAACATATGCACACATTTCTTCAAAAAAGGCAATGAACTTTTAATCCTACATTTAAGTGCGAACAAGTTACTGTATGGATCCTTAAATTACAGATAGTATCTGTATAAATCTTTGTATTTGTTCATTTCCGATTTGCTTAAAATTTGCTCTTTGGAAAGTTAAAGGTAAAGACCAGTATTGGAAACGCCCCAATCTCAAAAAAATGAAATGGAAGCTCTTTATTACAAATCATGTGAAAGAATATGTTTTGACTAATACACGATGATAAAAAAATTGCCGGGAAACCGCCTACTAATTGATATATTTGGTAAATTAGTTTATCTATTGGACTGTGAGGGATAAACGCACGTGTCCATAGTCCCATATACATCTTTCTGTGTACAGTGCTTGTAACTTTACAAAGACTGGGCCAAATTTCTTATCATTTTGATGATTCCAGAACCTTGCAGTACACACCAATACTTATATGCTAGATGATCAACCTTTTCTGAGCGATTTCACAACGTTTCTTTCACAATGCAATCGCATGACCATCACTGGTCTTTATCTTTAACCATTTGCAGACTATTTGAATGTTTGATCCTACCTTTAAGTGCTAACAAGAAAACGCTGTACCAAGCCTTACATTAGGGGTTCTTAGCAATGTTTAACCTGGAAACATTATCCTCTCCTCAAGATGGCTTGCCTCCCAATTATTGATTTGTTTCCGACTCACTGGACGACTTATGCCCTGTACAAGATCCATTATCTCTAGTAATATCTCCCAGGTCCAAGACTCGTGTTCACATACAGTCAAAACACACCTAACAACATCAAACTGAGTGGTATATATCGTCCCTATTTTCACGAAGTGACGGTAGTGAATGAAAATCACATACAATTTGCGTGCGGATTTTCCTCACTACCGTCACTTCGTGAAAATAGGAACGATATGAGCGATACCAAAGCAACCCAACTGAAAATTCCTAATTGCTGGGACTTGTGAAGTTCATAATAAGTTAGTGTCATTAAACATGAAAATCAGTATTGATTTTATTATTTACGATATAAATCTACGTATCTACCTATTCTACTTTGCTATTGTTGCACCTCAACATTGCATAACCGAAACTTAAAACACATCGCCAAATTGCTCATACCCCCCCGACCAATGGCGCCCTCCGTGACCCTTGCGTCCGAGCGCCGCCAACGTAACCTCTTCCTCTTATCACGAGTTCCCTAGGACACACCTTGGTAAAGGCGCTGGGGATGGAGGGAGGGAAAATAGGTAGATACGTAGATTTATATCGTAAATAATAAAATCAATACTGATTTTCATGATTTACATCAATAAATCAACGTATCTACCTATTCTACTTTGCTAAAGACCAGCACAGATTAATGCCGGGTGGTAAAAACCAAGCAAACTCATCAATTTAATGAGAAATAGACGACGAAGCCGCCTTCAGAGAAGCGACCACAAAGGCTCGTTCGCCCGCGGGCACATCTTTGAGGTAAAAAGCAGTAAAAGAACTTGGAGACTTCCAAACAGCTGCTTTACAGATATCTTGAACTGAAACTCCGATGAAAAGAGCCCAAGACGTACTGACACTGTGAGTATCATGGGCACGAGGAGTCCTGCCAGGCGTCAAGGCCTCAGGGCCCGCAGCCTTGATAGCCAAGACTAACCACCTGGAGATCGTATCCCGAGATGCCGCCGAAAGTGGCTCTCGAGAAACCAGAAAGAGCTGATCCGACTTGCGAAAAGGCTTCGTCTTGTAAAGATACCATTTGAGGGCGCGAACGGGACACCACAGTCCGTCCCCGAAGACCGAAGAAAAATCCGACAAGGGATGAAGCACCACTTCCACTGAACCCGACGTGTCAGACTGATTCTAAGCAATAAAAGAAGCCTTGGGAATCAAACGAACCCCACGTCCTTCCCAGCGGATATGCCCAGGGGCAGCTGAAAGGGTATGAAGTGAGCTCCTACGCTGACCAGAAGTGATTACCATGAGAAAAACCGTCTTGACCGTAGTAAGCAGAAGCGTCGCAGAACACAGCGGTTCGAAGGGAGTGCCAAAACCTTGGGTAAACTCCACACTGGCGTCAGAGGTCTGAAGAAGGGTCTCTTAAGGAAGAAAGACTTCAAAAGAGCCGCTAGCTGAGGAGCAGAAGAAACCGAAGTACCATCGGCAAACCCCGAAAACAAAACCGCAGCTATAGCAGACCGATAGCCACAAATCGTTGACAGAACTCTCCCCTTGTCATACAAAGAGATCAGAAAGTCAGCAATAGAAGGTAAAGACGCCTCTCTAGGGGCGACGCCCACCTCCTCACACCAAGTGTGAAAAGCATCCAACCAGGAGTTGTAAACCGTCCTGGTCGACTCTCGTCTACTCTGGACTAGAAATTGTGCAGCACGTTCGGAGAAACCTGACGAACGAGCCCTCTTCCCGATAACCGCCAAGCGGTCAGACGGAGGATTTCCGGCCGCTGGTGTAGAATACCAGACAGAGGTTGCGACACCAGATCCGGATGACACGGCAACGACCACGGAGTCCCCACCAGGAGGGTCAGGAGGTCCTGAAACCACGACCTCGCCGGCCACCAAGGAGCTATGAAAATCATCATCGCTCGATCTTCCCTGATCTTCCAGAGCACACGGGGAAACAACGCGAACGGAGGAAAGGCGTAAGCCCTCCATCCCTCCACGGGATCGCGAAAGCGTCCAGAGCAAAAGCTCCTGGTTCCCGGACTCTCGAGAATATCGAGGAAAACGATGGTCGAACGAAGTTGCGAAGAGATCGATGTCGAGAACACCGAACACTCTCCCCAGTTGCCTGAAGACAGTCGGAGACAGAGTCCACTCTGAGGGAAAGCACTTGCCTCTGGAGAGAAAGTCCGCTAAGATATTCTCTTCGCCCGGGATATGTGATGCAATCGGGAACACCCTCGCCCCCTTGCACCACGCCCAGAGTTGAGAGGCCAACTCGTTCAGAGCCACAGAATGAGTGCCTCCCTGTCTGTTGATGTACGCCATCACCGATACGTTGTCCGTAAGAATCAGAACCGAACGACCCACCAGACGAGCACGGAAGTGACGAAGCGAAGCAAACACTCCATGAGTTCCAACACATTGATGTGGGGCAGAAAGTCCAGATGACTCCAGTCTCCTGAAATCATTGACCCCTGGCAATGACCTCCCCAAACCAACAGCGACGCGTCCGTGGTGACGGTCACGGAAGGGAGAGGAACTCGGAAGCGTTTGCCCTGAAGGAAGAAGGAACGACGAAGCCAAGGACCTAGAAGACCCTTGATTCTGGACAACGGGGATCCACGACAAAAGAGAACTCACGCTCGGCTGATAAAACTCCAACAGAAAGAGTTGGAAGGGACTCATCAATAGTCGACAATCTGGAAGCATGTCGACTAGACTGGAGAGAAACCCTAGCCACTGAAGCCAACACTCGGCTTTCACCCGATGTGCACATCTCAGAGACCGAGCAGTCCTGACTATCGTCTCGACCCTGTCGAGCCTGGGACGAGCCAGCTGATGACGAATGTCCAGCTGAGCACCTAGGTAAGACGGCGTGCGAGTCGGAACGAATTCTGATTTCTCCCAAATTATGAGAAATCCGAGATCTTGAGTCGTGCTGATCAGAATCTGCATATGATCCAACAGCATGACTGACGCCACGACTCTCGTGAAAATCCGAGGAGCAGGGCGCAAACCGAACAGGAGCGCTCTGTAACGGTAGAATTTGCCCAGGAAGGCAAAACCCCACAAGATCCCGCGACCGCGGATGTATCGGCACATGAAAATAAGCGTCGCGAAGATCCAAAGAAACCGCGACGTCTGCGGGATTCAATGAAGAAAGGATGGTTGCCAGATGATCCATTCGGAAATGAACCTTTCCCAAATGAAGGTTAAACCGCTTCATGTTGAGAATCATTCTTAAATAAACTACCAGTGACTAAAACACCCCACCGACTACCCCCGCACGCACCCGAGGCCTCGGAGGAGTGAGGACGGGCAAACGCGAAAGCGGAAACGTAACAGTAGTCGGCAAGAAAACGTTCTAGAATACTGATAAATAAATAAATTCACGGAGTGAAACTACTCTCTAACGAACAGGAAATCGTAGAGAATATTATAAAAGGCGAAAATGCGAACCAAAAAGTGACTAAAGAGGAAAAACTCTTCAACTTTTGGGAGCGATTTTTAGTGTAACTTATCCGTTCGGATGCGAAGAGATAAGAGGAAGAGGTTACGTTGGCGGCGCTCGGACGCAAGGGTCACGGAGGGCGCCATTGGTCGGGGGGGTATGAGCAATTTGGCGATGTGTTTTAAGTTTCGGTTATGCAATGTTGAGGTGCAACAATAGCAAAGTAGAATAGGTAGATACGTTGATTTATTGATGTAAATAAAAGTGAGAAAAACTATATCATAGATTTTTTCCCGCCTCAGTGGACAACTTTTGCCCTGCACAGGATCAATAATCTTTAGTAATATCTGGAAGTACTTGTGTTCACATACAGTCAAAACATACATGTTGAACAGTGTGGAATACAAGAGCAATATCAAAAGGAACTCAATTGAAAATTACACATGTTTGAGACTTGTGAAGTAAAAATAAATGGGAAGTTTGTGTCATAACACATATCAAGAAGATAACCCCCCCCCCCTAACAAAAATTCTTGAGAACTTTGGGCCTCATCATTATCTATTCTGTGTCGCGGTCTCTACTGACATATACATAAAGTCAAACTACAAGCTGTATGCCATTCAAAGAAAAATTATCATTTCCTTCCAAGAGTTCCTTGTTTTTAGATTTTCAATAGAAAAAGCAAGATGCAATACATGTAGATCTATGTGTGTATCTTTCTTTTGAAGGAGCCTTCTTAGATTTTTTAAAGAGCTCTCTCCTTTTTTTCTTGGGGGGGGGGGGGGGGGGGGGGGAGGGGGGTGGGAGCACTTTATCAAGATACACCCCTCTTCCTTTATACTGTATTCCTTCTTTTTTTCCAAACTGGTTAAAGGTCAATCCAACCCTTGTAATAACTTTATTCATATGGGAGCAGAAAAGTAAGAGAAACATAATGGTGAAAGTTAAAAATAATCAGAGCAATAATAAGTAAGGTATGAATGTTAGAAATATGAGATCCCTAAATCCATGCAAATCTCAAATTGGCAATTTGGTCGTGTACAAAAATATCATTAACATCTCTTTTTATCCAAAGGGCCTTCTCCCTTGGGGTACAACTCAAAATCTAATATAGGTCCTCTCACATGAAAAGACCCTCCTGAACAATACATTTTGAAAAATTTACATTTTAATCATTGTGTGTTGAAATAAATGGGAAAATAGTCCAGCGCTTTGTCACCGATTCAGCCAATTTGAAGTGCCTGAACGTATAGTAATTACAACTTTAAAAATGTCACAACTTTCTTATTTTTTTGTCTGATGTAAATCAAACTTTTAACAGTCTGCTTCTTTGATTTCTTTTAGAGTAGTCGTCTGATAACGATGGATTTTACTTTAAGCACATTATAGAGGCACTACTTGTCAAAAATAAGCCAAAAATACTATAGTGATCAACTGTGTTTTTATGCAACTATACCCCATAACAGAGGTTCTTAACTCCTTCCGTACTGTGGGCTGCACATTGCACTACAAAGTGTCAACCAATCTTCTGGAATAAGAATAGGCCATTTTCATAAAGTAATCAAATTTAATGCATAAATCTCGTTACAAACTATTCAATGGCCAGAATGTAAATTACATACATTACAGGTTGTCAGATAGGACAAGATAATGTTTGCCCTAACTAATGTCAATTAATGTACGCAATTCGAATTCTGACGATTGAAATAAATTGTAACATGGCACTTAACAAAGATGCATGCATTAAATTTAGTTACGTTACAAAACAATATTGCTCCATTTTTCAACCTGAAACATAAACAGGGACATGTAACATAATTGTGTTATTTTTCCATCATGTAAGACATTTTGAGCCTAATTTAATAATAAAGCAAGCATGTAAAATGAGAAGGGGGTCAAAAGAGTGACCTAGTTTAAGAATGAATCCTATCCAAGCTTTTAATTTTCTTTAGTAGATAAACGTCACCAAGTCAGTGACACTAAATATGCATACATTGTACACCTTACTCAATATTGTGATGTACAGTAGGGGGGTCATATTTTGATACAATTAATATTGCTATATTTACGAGTGAGACAAATTATCTCGGTCTGCTTTTCAGATTGCTCTACTTATCTGCATGATCAAATATGAGCTGGATAAGATGAATGATGGCATGATAGCTTCAACAGATGTCATATTAATGTACATTTTCTAAAAGTGTCATTTGTCAATTAGATTACTAATCAAATGTACTAATTAAGTGGAGGATAATGCACATGTACAAGTCCCACACAAAACCTCTTTTGAAAACGATTTCTGGGGTTAATGTATGCATTCACACAGTGCACAACACACCTATGAAAGCGAGGATTTACTCCGCGCAGGTCAACAAACTTTTCATATTGCAAAATTACATTAGAAAAATTGTGTTATTACCCTATGACCAAATTGGGCGGGAAAATATCAAAGTGAAATTAGTATTACTGGGAAAACAATTTGTGACAGATTCATTCCAATAGTAGTCATATGAACCCTAATTTTCACAATAAATGTGCCTTACGTTTTTCATTTGTCTTTGATAAAAAAGGAGACTGAAGTTTAGTTTATGTAGAGAATAAGCTACATTACAAGTAAGCTATGTCAGGTATGCCTTAAATAACAGGCAAAGAGCTCTTTAATGGATTTCAAGAGCTAAATCACAAAAAATCCTGTACTTTGTAATTTAACCTACAACACAATTAGGTATACATGTACATGTGCATTTGAAGTATGACTGTATTCTACACAAATGTTTTTATGCTTGATTGCATCTATCATAAGCTTATTTTGCCTTTAACCATATATATACTCCTTTGATGTACATACATACATACAACTTTACATGTATGAAATGTCTTTTATTTTAATAGGCATTGTTTGTTCACTGTTATCACTCACATAAACATACATATAAACAGGGATAGAGGAATAAATTCCAGCCTAATGGCATCACCATAGATAGCAGATCATTCAAGGTTTTTCATAGAGATAAGATGCAATAGACTGGTTTACTAACATAATATTATTCAAATTTATGGATTTTTTTTTCCTGGGGACCTAGTGACGTCAACTCATTCTCCGCTGTTCACATTGAAATGGAAACGCATAGGCTCCACGCATTCTAGTGTGAACCAGGCATAACCTTACCATGACCTTAAAGCCTAACCATGAACCTAACCCTACCATCAATCTTAACCTTAATCTTAAGTCTAACCTTAGCCCTACATAGTGTGAGTATTCTGCAGTTGAACAAAAAAGCATGATAAACATTCAGGGTAATTGTATACCACTTTCTTTTTAAATAAAATTATATTATGAGAAGCCAAGATTATTACAGCATGATTACACCAATAAGTGACAAAGCAAGAGATACAGACCATTAACTAATATTTGAATAAAAATTTGTTTCCTAATTACTCACATCTGTATAACTCATCTTACTGAGATGTAGACTTATAATTCTGAAAATAATTTTTTTGAAATCCCTGAACATTACTATGCTTAAATAAAGTTTGAAGAAACAATATTTGATTGAAATAATATTCTAAATATACAGCCAATTCTTCCATACTATGAACCCTAGCTGTACATGCACACGAACCTACATGAATCATCTTAGTAAGATGTTAACACATTATCCTGAAAGGGATCAAGAATTCTCACTATGAATATGACGGACAAAGAAAGAGGACAAAATATACAGTTCCTCTGGTAGACAAAGGAACATCCTTTCACTGCTATTATGTAAAAATGTGTAGAACAGGTGTCACATGCATATTCACCTGTTCTACACATTTTTACATAATAGCAGTGAAAGGATGTTCTTTTGTCTACATGAGGAACAGTATATTTTGTCCTCTTTCTTTGTCCGTCATGTTCGTAGTGTCTATTACAGAGCTGCCAACCTCCAGAACCGAAAATCAGTAATCACAAGGCTCAAAATCAGTAATTTTGGGTATAAATCAGTAATTTCCTATGCGGCGCTATGACTCTAATAAAAACGGCACGCCAACATTGCACAGACACATGATTATCTGACATTTTTGGTGATTTTACTCACACAAAGTTGTTAAATAATGAGTTTCATATCATCACAACACAGTCTTCCAGGAAAAATGGGGGGAAAAAAATATATTAAAAAAAAAAAAAAAAAAAAAAAAAAAAAAAATTAAAATCCATAATTTTAAACAACATTCCGTAATGGTCGTTAATTTCCGTACCAATTACGGGAAATCCGTACTAGTTGGCAGCTCTGCTATTAATACCACCCTGTAGGAATGAATTCCATTGAAGAATATATTTTCATACTTTCGATATGCTTCATAATTCCCAAAACATCCCAAACTACAAGATAGTTCACCCTTCAGCACTTTTAAAGTGAAATCACATATTGTTATCTTCATAAGATATGGACTTAGTCTGCTGGTGGCAGAGTTCATCAATTTCAATTAATTTTAAATAAAATTGAGCTATAATATCTGAAGTTCATACAGTCATATATAATACAAGTAAAGAGAGGCAAAGAGCTAAATAAGCATATCATATAAAGTCTGTAGACAATAAATTAGTAAAACACTAAAATCAATTTGTTTGATTTATTTCAAAAGATTCCATGCCATAGTTGATTCTCCTATGAAAGATATTAGTATTCTTTCATTAAGAAATATCTATTGTTGAAGTCCTGTTTTTTAAAGTCCATCTTGCTTTTAAAATATTTAATTTCTTAAAAATTGCTTTAAAAGTTTGACACCATATCTATTCAGCCTAGATGGCCCAATGCCTTTGAGTTTAATTTTACCCCAGTGGAGATGCCCCTAAGAAAATGAGTACCTTTGAAGCACACTGATTCCAAAAATATCAGTCTTCTGACCCTTATCATGATGTTTTGTTCACTTTTGCCACTTTTTTGACAAAACTGACCATTATGGTCACTTTTGGTCAGGGGTAACTTTTCTAATCATTCTTATCAGCACAGGAGATTTGATGAGCCTTTTCGATGTGTCAGATTGACCTCCATCAACAACAATATGCTAATTTCTGTCACTTTTTGCCCCCAAAATGATAATTTGTATTGATTTTTGTCCAAAATCACTCCAAATTTCCATTCAGAATCAAGTGGACCACTTTGGTCATCTTGATCGGTGGTTAACGTTATGCTGCCCAGTCAAGTTGGCCCGTCCCAGCTTTCTGGAGGGACACTGTTAATTGTGAATCCACCCGATTATGGGCTCAATATTAAAGAAGCAGAATTATAGTTCCGGTACATCATGTCATTAGCCAAGCAAAGCATCATCTTATTATTCATCTTCATCATTTATAGTTTTCTATTTTCTATGACTTCACAGGAGAGCTTTTTATTCATCAGCACCTCATACCTAAAGAAGGAAAACAGATGAAACCATCTCACGTTGCCATGGTAATAAGATAGCTCACTGGGATGCAGGGATTGTATGAAAGGAGGACACGACAAGGTTTAATGCTGGCAAAAAAATTTCCTTCTTTTGATCTGAATACCCCGAGTCACAATGAGAATGGGGTTCCAGACTATGTGATACAGTATTTTAACGCCATATCCCTTCCTCCTAGCGCTACCCGCCCTGAGGAACGAGACGTGTCGCTGCATCCCGACACTGAGGAATCGAACGAGCAAGAAACATCCCCACGTCGCCCATAAATCGTCTCGTTAGCACCGAACTACGAATCACCAAGGGTTGGTTTGGCTAGCTGAGCCACGGCTTAATACACCTAACCACACAGACCATGCAAATAGACCCACATGATAACTGATAATACATACACATTGGCACGTTGGTCGCCTAATTCATTCTTTTATTCTCACTGCCTTTTACTTCTTCTCATGCTTTTTAAATGGAAGGCACTTTGGAAGATGTTTTAAAGGGAAACATGGCCATTATTTTTAGCTTCCAGTTGAAAGGAAAATACTGATAAACAAATATTTGAAAAGAACACATGATAAACATTCATTTCACATTTTCACAATTTTACTCTGTCTAAATTTCTTTTTAAAGAGTATGAGGGGTATCTTAAAGCAACCAAAAAAACCAAATTCACATAGGCAATTGGTGAAATGAAAGCACAACTTGAATCACTTGGTCTAATTACCATTTAGGCTACTATTCATTTAGTATAATGTCTGTATGGTCTAATCTTTAATTAGTCTACTCTACTACCGATTTGGTGTATTGTTCAATTAGTCAAATAACTAGTTAGTCCAATTCCCAGTTGGTCTAATGCCCATTTCATCTACCATCAATAAGGTCTAATAATCATTTGATAGCAATAAACCAAAAATCCATGGGCAGTGAAATGTGTTTGTGTGCAATGGGGATGACTGTCATATATAACACCTGCTTTAGATACTGTTATCATTAGTCAGAAGTTGATCTGATTTCAAAGCTCCTTTAATTGTTCTTTTAACTGATCTACATATACATGTACATGATCACCACTGGCTACACTGTTACAATTCAATCCATGATATTGTTTAACCTGTGATTATAAAAATGCAGTAGCGACAAATGAAAAAGATATATCTGTTATATCTGGTAAAAGCAATTTTAAAACATGTGAAAAGTGCTTAATACAAGGATTCATTTAACCTTCACCATTGCAGCAAGTTTTCAAATATATTCACATGTAAATGTTACCTTCTTTCTTTTTCGAATGATGCATTTTTCATGAATACCTTGATAGAAGAGAAGAAGCATCCCACAATCAATATTTGACTTCTCGATAAACTAAAAGACATTAAATGCCCTGGAGAAAAACAAGCTTTTCCTTGTCCAAAGATCCTACAAAACCATAGAATATACAGGTACCTTCTGTATTAAATACAAATGTTTGGGGCAAAATATTCCAATGTGTACTACAAAATCATAAAAAATACTTTCCAGGTGATTAAATATGCTGTAGTTCCGTGTAACAGTGAACTGCTTTCATTCATTCTTGCAAACAAATTGTAAATGTGGGGAGTCACTATAATTCTTAGTAAATGTTCCTATGACAATACCTGCAATTTCTTTGATTATTATATCCTACCAAAATTATTGCTTTGCAACTTTGTATTCTGTAGATTCGGTCACATTGTTTTCATACATATACTTCGATAAATTCTTGGTAAAAGCTCCTGTAAAAAGTAGAACAATTTCTGTCATGTTTTCCTCTTGAAAGTGACTCTTCTCTCCCTTTAAATAATACTTTACTGCAAATTTGGGAACTGTATATTTTCTGTCATAAATTAGCTTTTTTCCATTGTGAATTTGGCGGTTGTTTGGGAGGAAAATTCCTTTAAACATTCACGCAATATATTTTTATTAATTTCCCCTTGCAAACCATCTTCCCTCCCTTTAAGGAATACTTTGCCACAACTTTGCAATCACTGCTTGTTCGCAAGTACTCTCCTTGCCCGTAGCCCCATGGGTAACCGTACCCATCTCCACGATACAACAAATCCCCTCTTATCACGTAAAAGCTTTCTCCAGCGTTCGAGCGCTCGATCCTTGCTCGGCAAATCGCGATTAGCGATGGGGATCGCATTATAAATCGGGCGCCTTGAAGATTAAATTAAAACGCGAGCACAATAACTTCTTCTACTGATGAATTCCCCTTATCCCTCCAGCAGGCTGTATGCACACAATATTAATTCTCAATTATGTCACCATGATCACCTTGTTCAATGATATGGGGTGGAAGGGAGGCAGGCAAGCAGGCAGGGAGGCAGGCGGTTGGGCAGGCGGTCGGGTAGCGAGGTGGAGAAGGATCGTAAGGTAAAAGGCCACTGAGATGCCTCTCTGGTGTGATAGAGCGGTTACCGCTATCAGGTTTCAACATTGATACTTTGCAATATAAGCAGACACGTGACAGTGTTTAGAAAACCTTTCAAAGCATGATATTTACTTCACTATTTACCATGCAATCTCAATGCACAAAAGAAGCTACACTTTCCTTCATGATATGGATACTTCAATATAGCCAATCACTTGATAACATAATCCATATATCATAAGGATACATAATATCCCCACCCGAAAAATAGAGTATTACATAATCAAATGGTCAAGGCTTTTATTGGAGAATTACAAATTTGGTAGTCAAGTGACAAGACATATCAGCAAATGAATTTATATGTATTTCCTTCATAGTTTGAATTTTTATTTCTTTTAAAACAAGAAAACTTATCACTCACCAATTCTGATAAGTACACTGGCCAGACAAAAAACAAAACAAAACATTGCCTTTTGGGGGGAAACTCATATTCAGAATTTGTTCACTTTCAATAAATTGCAGTTCAATTGAGCAGTTGGCTTCTGTCAAAACACTGATCTCTCTTGGCACAGCAGAAGAACATGTCTGCAGTGGTGTAGATACAGGGCGCACAGGGCCATGAGCCTCCCCCTCTCTCTACCCTCAATCAAATGACAAAAAATGAGGAAGAGAGAGATAGATCGAGAGAGAGAGAGAGAGAGAAGGAAGAGGATAAAAGGGAAGATGGACAAGACGATGACTATGACCCCCCCCCCCTCCCCCAACACCTTCTCCTTGATCAGTTGGCTTGTCAGAGGCATGATCGAGTTATCAAACTAGTAAGACCAGTGCCCCCACTCCCATAATGCTGGTGGCCTCTTAATGTTTCGACCTACACATGTATACTGTGGACCAGTGCCCCCGCCTCCATTATGCTGATGCCCCCTTAATGTCTAGACCTACACATGCCTCTGATCTACTAATTAGACGTCATAAAATCACAGCCTCATCAAGCAGGTGTGATGATTGATGTACATTAATCTCTTTAAAGTCATTACATATTCATCAGCTGATCAAGAGCAAGGAAAGTGTTAAAGTGACTCAGTAACATTGCCTCAGATTGTAAACAAAATCCTGGATTTAGCTCATGCTGCAATGATAATTATAATCCTTTAGGTCAGTCAGAAACCCCATGACTTTTACAAGCCGATCACCTGTCTGATTATCAAGATATTTATGATTGGAAATCGAAATTTCAAAGACAGTTTTCCTAATGGTTTTTATAACACGACAGTCTATTAAGGAAAATGAGTACATATGGTAAAACCGGTCACTCAAAGATTTTTACTTTTTTGAGGCACTTCATGATCTTTTTGAAGCTCAATTTTTTAGGGTTTCAATATTACACCATATCACAGACTCTGATAACACGTAGGGCCATGCATCTCAGATTTAACATTATCAAACGATGCCTTTAAGAATGTTCTGGCACCTATGCTCCAGCGAAAATTGCTTGGCGGTCGATTCCTAGCACTAACCAAATACCTACCTTCAACACTTAACCTAACACTAAAACTAACCTTAACTGTACTACTAACATCACTAAAACATGTATCAAATCACCATCGATAGAGTTAAAGGAAGTTATTCTTAGAGATATATTGTATTTTAGCTAATTAATCTACAAGAGTCCCCACCACGGTGTATGAGAAAGGTACAAAGCAAGATATTCTTAGCCTGATGTAAAGATTCGCGGCACGACATGGGCATCTATTCTTAAGAATGTGATATACTATGCAGAGTCGTTTATCAAGTAATAATATTAATAGTTCCGTTCTTATATATAGCGCTTTTCAAGACCGAAGGCCCTCTCAAAGCGCTTTACAGATATATATTATTTTTAATACCCCAGTCATCACATTCAGGCTTATCTTTGGGGTGAAGTTTCCTTTAAGGTCTTACAGCAGGTGCCCTCAACAGCCGACATTAGAGAGTATATGGAGGTTTCAAGCATGTACGTTAGTGTGTGTGATTCGACTTTGACGCATGTATCAATCAGATATTCTTTACCACTGGGGATCTCTAATAATGCCATTGGAAAGACGTGCCTCATTTCCAAACCAAAGTGAAGCAGATTCAGTTTGGATCAAGCAGAGAGAACATTGCTGTGAGGTTTGACGGTCCCCGATTAGGGGAAGGGGCTTTAAGTTAAGTATCCCATCAAACTATGAAAATTGTGGTACTAACATCCTGTTTCTGATACTAAACACGTATCATACACGTTTTCCCTCCAGTGTTTCTATTGGCCACTAGCTAAACCCTTTTCAAACTTTTTAATTCCTGCTGTGTTAATCCTTTCATTTTGCTTGGGAAGATTAGGCGATCACGTACCGACCCCTAGCTACGCCCTAGAATAGTACAAGTTGGCAACCCCCAGCAAAGGCCAAAACGGAAAGATAGTGATGAAAGCTTTTACAACCGGAGGGTTTCCAACCTAATTACTGAATGTGATGACAAACTTGGCTATGTAGACAGACAAACAGGAAATGTCCAGTCAGAAACATTTCAATATTGTTACATGTCAGAGTGACTTCTTCATTCCAAATTTCAAATTCCACCCACAACCCCTTAAAAAAAACATGCTCCCCTACTCCTGCAACAAAATCATTGGCTGTGTTACAGCTGTTCAATGCACTATGATAATCAGGATAATATTGCATTATGTCACAGTCACACTTCTGGCAAATTTCACCTGAAATCTATCAATGCGCAGAGCCTGACTCTATCAGAATGTGACACTTTTACATTATACTATTGGTACTGTTTTTATACTTGAATTCTTTTTTTTAAGGAGTTTGTAAATCAAAAATGTATTTTTACAAAACTTGACAGAATATTTCCTTATTTTCACATCACAGCAGGGATATGCAAGGCATGCAGACATCCTGTCGAGATCTTGCATGTTGTGAGTAATACTTTGTGTTCCTTTCTTTCTTTCTTAAAGCCTCACTGCACTACTTGTATACAGTGCGTCCCAGAAAAAACGAAACCGAGAAGTATCGATGTTTTATCATAACTTAATCACAACCATAATTAATGAATGATACATATTAGGAAAGCTTAGAGTCTCCTCTTTCAGTTGATGCTACTCACGTGGTGCATATTTCACGCATGAGTGATTAAAAGCAATTTGAAGGAAGGAAACCAAAAAGTAAGTTGGCGGGCGGTATCTGAATTTCAGAGAAAAATTAATGTTTCTAGAAAGTTCATTTTCTGCTCTTTCATATGATACCTCAATCAAGAAAAATGAGCCAGGAATAACAAAGTTCTGTTTGTTTAAAGTAGCCCTTACATTTTCATAATTTTAACAACGAATTCGTTTTCACTGGGTGCCTGCCGTAGCAAAAAGCAGATTTGACAAAAGACAAAAGGGTCAAAGTTACACAAGTCTTGTATTTCTCTCTCTCTCTCTCTCTCTCTGGCATATTTTAAAGCTTTGACAAATGGAGCTGTTGTTCAGGGATGTCTAGACATTCTTACATCAATGTGCTTGAAATCTTCAAATGTGTTTATAATTTTTCAATGCATCTCTCACTTCCCATTCTTTTACATGTATTCTATTGAGTAGCCTTTTACTTTGAGGTAAAGAACGATAAGTCTACGTTTGCAGGCATATCAGTAGGATGAAGTTTGACAGCTAAATACCAGCAGTTGTATGCGCAGACAGGGGAGATGTATTTTACAGCACTTTGCATCGATTGTTTGAGAAGCAAGGGGAAGAGAAACGGAGGCACTGATTGAATGTGAAGCTTCGATTCCACAAATTATGCATCCATCAAGATAACTATCAAGATCTATGGTTGCTAAGCTCACTACCAAACACTGGCTCCAGTACAAAGAGGAGATTAAGAGGCAAGGAAGGCATAGTCTCTCTCTCTCTCTTCTTCTCACTGACTGTTACCATGGACCTATACCACAAAGTAGGTCCATGCTTAACCTCCTCCTCAACTCTTTCTCCCTTCTTTGCCCCCCTCGCTATCTTGCCTTCCCTCTCTCCCATCTCCCCAGCCGTTTCTCTCTCTCTCTCTCTCTCTCTCTTTCTCAGCGACTGTAACCTCCTCAACACTTCCTACTTCCTACCTATCTTATATATCTCCACCCCCCCCTCCCTCCCCCTCTCCCTCTCTCTTTCTAGCCTTTCCTCTCTCTCTCAACTCCCCCACCAGCTTCTCCCTCCCAATCTACCACTCTCTCTCTCTCCCTTTCTCACCGACTGCAACCTCCTCAACACTTTCTACTTCCTACCTATCTTATGTATCTCCACCCCCCTCCCCCTTTCCCTCTCTTTTTCAAGCCTTCCCTCTCTCTCAACTCCCCTACCGGCTTCTCCCTCCCAATCTACCACTCTATCTCTCTCTCCCTCCCTCTTAGCCCAAAACTCTTAGTCAAATTCTCTCTCATTTTCTCTTACTTTTTAAAATATTTTTCATTCTCTTTCCTACCTTATCATTGTCTCTCTATTTCTCTTTCTTTCTCTCTCAATTCCCTTTTCTCTGCTCCTTTCTTTTTCTCTACCTTCCCTTCCGTAAATGTAAATGCAGTCTTCAAATGTCTCTCTCTCTCTCTCTCTCTCTCTCTCTCTCCCTCTCTAACACACCCTCCTCCCTTTCCTCCCTTTTTTTCTCCTTCTCCACTTTGCTGCCTGACTGGTGCACAGCCGATTTCCCTCTGTCATTCTGGATTATGCGCTAACCGGTTGACATCCCAATATCTCAATTAAACAATCCAACAGCCTTGGAGCAAATCCAAAGACTTTACTTAATGAAATCTTTCAGACTAATCCGGCGGAATTAAAAGGCCTTTTACAAGGTCTGAGAGCCCGCGTTTGCTCCGGTACAACCCCAGCCCCGTGTCTTCAATTAACATTGTTTGGTGAGATCGATATTATGCACACAATCTCCATCCCAATGGACTCGATCCAACATCCAGGGATGGGGGACGTAACGAGGAATTCATGAACCTTTTTACGCAACCCTTCCGACTGAAACAAGTCAGAAAAAGTTCAGTCCATAATTCATGCAGAGTCACAAGGTACAACCCATAGTGTTAGCCGTCACACAGGGTCTGACTGTAGACTGTACCTCCCTCATGTATGAGCC
This sequence comes from Strongylocentrotus droebachiensis, assembly GCA_035222895.1. Lineage (NCBI taxonomy): Eukaryota > Metazoa > Echinodermata > Echinoidea > Camarodonta > Strongylocentrotidae > Strongylocentrotus > Strongylocentrotus droebachiensis. The sequence continues at coordinate 129,932 of JAVYIG010005169.1, forward strand.
TAGACTTTTGCTCCTAAGTTGAATAACTGAAAACAGTGGAAAATTAGTGTAACCTGTGTAAAAATGACTCTAGAAAAAAAAAAAAGAAGGAAAGAAAAGAAAGAAAAAAAAAACCAAAGTGTAGGATCTATATGAGGTGCAGGGTCTGCCTGTAAGACTATAGACTGCACCTCATATAGATCCTACACTTTGAGGGGTTTCTTTTTCTTTTCTTTTCTTTTTTCTTTTTGTTTTCGAGAGTCATTTTTACATGTAGCTTTTAACAATAACTCTTTTATAAAGTTCCAGTAGATTGTGGCCCTCAGCAGCCCCATACCCTTTCTCTTCTAGTCATCGCTAGAAATTATTTTATCACTAAATATAAAAAAATATCAATTCCTCCGTCTGTCAGAGCCAAAAGGGCGTTAACTCATTTAATAGATTTACCATCCTTCTACAAAAAGGGCAGAAGTGCTTGCGTAGTTCTTTTTTAATTGTTATTTATTTCTTCCTTATTTTTAGACTATGTGTAAGTCACTTGCACCATAATCATGTCACTATAATCTTGGGTTTTTCTTCAAAACATCTTCATAGAAATCTTTCTCTTGTGTCTTCTGCTACAGAGAAAATTTGATAATTACTAGCCTATATGTCTTAAGTGTGTTTTTTTAAATGATACCAGAGCATCCACTTCTCTGGAGTATAAATGGGTGTTGAAATATACAACGTAGGATTGAGGTGTCAGAACAGACGAGTTGAAATTTGTGTCAGCTCATTCCATCGTATAATAGACAATTAATGTTAAATATTCAGGAGACAAAATTGCAATGATGTGAAAGCTGATGACACAACAAATCAATGGACTTTGAAACAAGATTAAACCTCTTGGTAAACTTATACCAAAAATTATAAGCACCTACATCATCCAAATGTAATCCACGCTGATTTTGATTTCATTGCAATTAGACAGTTCAATGTACTGCTGCTTAACTTTACAAAGAGAATTTCTCAAATCCTCTGTTATAGGATTAAAAGATAATAAAAGAAGAGACATGCAGGAGTACTGAAGTGTTTAAACCAATTGTTTTCAGATTTAATGGTAACTCAATTGGAAAAGGTCATTGCAGGCTTTGTGTTTAGGTGACTGTTTGGTCCATTCTGTACCTGTACAGTAGTAATTTTAAAGCATTTCATTTATGATCCATCATTTCAAATTCAAAATCATCAGAATGTATCCAGAGTGTATAAGTTGACTACCTTACATTCTGACTGGTGGTTGGTTTGTAGTTGACACATTATCTAAAACTAATTCCATAGAATGGACATGTTTTACTGAGCGGGCCTATCTGGGAGACTTTTTAATTGGGGAGGGTCCAATTTCAGAATCAACTTTTAGGTTTTCTGGAAATGGCAGTACAGATACCTACATAGAACTAAAATAATAACTCTCTGCATTAAAATATTGACAGGAGAAAGGACATACAGTCATATAGACCTACTTACAACTATCCTTACCCTAGAAAATGCAAAAATATGTATAGTAGGTCTGCATCATATGCCACAGGTTAAGGAGTTAAGCTCAATCCTTTATAGTCTTAATATACTAATGGTTTGGTTTGGTTTGATGATTTGTTTTACCTGACTGCTAAGAAAGCAAGTGTATGCTTGTAAGTAAGCAACCAGGGGACGGACAGCTTTAAGTCCTCTCCGAGGGACTTGGTAATGAAGATTAATGCCATACCAAAGGATACTAGTTCATCGACTTGGTTTTGAACCCGGGAGCTCCCTATCATGAGACCACTGCTCTACCAACTGAGCCATCGCACACCTCCTTTTGGCCTGGGCAAAACATCACATAACTGCAGATGGATGATGTTTGTCATTTTTGCCCACAAGGCAAGGATTGTACATGTAATGTATTTCAAACTTTACAAAGAGTCAGTTGAGAGCCAGAAGGACATTAAGTGCTCTTTGGCTCTCAATAGATCATACAATAGTGCTGGTGAAAACTTGAATGATAGGAAAAAGATATTGAATGTTGGTTTATCCCAATATAAACTCTAATTTGTGAAGCCCATTGCTTGTACACATACTATCCCACCGGTGCCACAGATCTTAGTACTAGGCAAGTATTCAAAAATCAGTACTTCAGTATTTTACTTAGCATTTAGGCCATGCAAAAAAAAAATACATGTTTAGCGTCTGTGCTTAAATGATCTATTTTTGATTTTTGATTTTTTTTATAAAAAAATGCCGGCGGCCATCTTGAAAAATAGCCCAACTGTCAGGCCATTTTGAAAGGAAAAAGAAAAACAAAAGGGCCTCCTTCCTATTTTTCAAAAAGGTAGGACGCTAAACATGTTTTTTTTTAATTTGGCCTTAGGCTTAGGTAATTAATATTGATGGTGTTCTTTTTTTCTTCAGATTACATCTAAGAATCTTACATGAACTTTTAATAGTAAGCCAACAGAAAGCCCAAATAGTTACAGATAGCCATTGTGAGACAGCCAATCCAAAATTATGCTATGCAAAATAACCTTGTGTATCCCATCGTCTAAAATAAGCACATACATGCAGCCCACTGCTGCCACCAATAATGTACTGTCATTCTGTCATAATTAGCCATAAACTTATCTTTCATGACTCGGGTTTCTGGGAGACAGCAAACAGAGAATATCCTTCACCCTTTGTAAAAAGGTTTATTAAAAAAATATTTGTCTGTATGGTTTTATGAACTTGGCTTTAGTCAGTGTGTAATTTGGTAGTATGCAAACTAGTATGCCCACAACCCAGGAAACATGCACTCTGCAATATCCTCTTCCAACCTGACGTATACTCATCCATCAATTGTTTACAAATGCCAATTTAATAATTCACATATTGGTATTACTATTAAAGGGAAGACACGGAAAGCGTGTGCTTCCGCTGAACATCAGCCACCCGCCTGTGTCAGGACTTTCTCCCTTTTCAATATTTGAAGCTGACAATGTCTTATTCATACTAGGCGCGTCTTCATCATCTCGAGATTGCCAAATATATCCAGCTATTTGAACTATCCCAATCGCAAACTATCCAGCTAATTTGCGTCTTCATCAGACCGAAGTAGCAATTAGAAGGATATGTGGTCAGGATTGTCATCCCAAGATATCTTGGGATAGTTTGCAAAATATCCCACTATTTGGCAAAATATCCCACTATTTGGCAAAATATCCAGCTATTTGTCAGGTGCGTCATCACCAGACCGAAGATTCGCAATACGCGCTAACGCTGAGCAAAATATCTCGAGCTAATTTCTCAAGGTCGAGTTTCAAGTTTCGAGGTCGAATCTCGAGATAGTGAAGACGCAATATGTTACTTCGGGATTATTTCGCAAATCAGAAATAGCGGGCTATTTGGCAATCTCGAGATGATGAAGACGCGCCTATTCATACTCTGAGGAGAGGGGAAGCCTGCGGCGGCCTCCAAATGACATCAATCTAGGTCTCTTATCAATGTGATTGATTATCTACATGCTGCCCCTATTGTCATTTGCCAAACTGGAAGCCGATTGGCAAGACAAAATTGCATCTGCTTTTTGTCAGGAGCAATTTGTATAATCACTGCTGTGTAGATATGAGATCATAATCAGTTTGGTTCCATTCTTTTACACAGAGTTATTATTGTGCAACTAGGAAGATTGGGTATCATCAAAGGGTTTTTGCCATGCTTGTATTGCTACCTGGGGTCAACTCAGAATTGAAACTAAATTGATACACGGTGTGGGGGGAAATGCTCTTAGTGTTTCAACATGCTCAATGAGGCTGATTTTCATCCAAATTACATTCAGAAAACTGACATTAAAAAAAGAGTGCCTTCAATAAAAAGAAATTTTTGGAGCTTTACTATTATGTTATTTATATGTAAATCATTCTGAGGATTGGTCCCCGATGACATGCCACATATTGTCAGGCACAGTTCAAAAGATTAATTTGGAGGGCTTTTTTGGGGGGGGGGATCTTGAGGCCCCCAACCCCCTCCAGACTACTTCCTATAGTGAATTAAGATGATAAAATGGGAAAAATCATACCTACATTGTAACATAGTAACAACTGCTTTCTTCTCAAATTTGATATCTTTCATAATAGCACTTGTATATTCAGATGATAAACAATGAAGAAAAATATATTTGCATTTATATAACATGGTAAAAACCAGTTTGCTTCTCAAATTTGATATTATCTGTAAATGTAGTCCGTACTTGTCTGTTGAGCTTGCAATAATTCAGAATATCTGATTTACAACGGTAGCACTCAAAGCGATCTCAATCATCAAATATCTCAATTCCAAGCTGAAAATATGAACTTCTCTTCTATAGGATTCTATGATTAACGATCACCACGCTACTGTGTTGAAGAACATCATCATCGGTTGGGAAAGTGATATTTACGACATGCCGCCTCTTTCATTATGGGGCAATACAAAGGTTCTTATCTTGTATTCAGATTGTAATCAGGTATTGTAGCAGTGTGCTGTAACAGTTGGCTCTAGTATATTGCTGCATTTCATTGACATAAATGTATTGGATGATGGGAGGGATATAATCTCGGCTTATTGTGTTCATAGAATTTTGATGCGTATTCTGAAGGGAGATGAAACGTTTTGCCGTAGCTAGGAAAACATTTATTACCGAGGAGAGCAATTCAATATCACCTGTCGATGAAGCACAATGACAAAGCTTAATCTCTACAAAATAAAGACAAATTGTTAGATAAAGAACCTCCACATCCACAATATTAATTTAAAAAAAGTTGAAATCTCTTTCAAATCTCTTACTATATTGTGAATGTAATACAAGTACATCATTCTCCAGAACCATATTTTTCACTTTCCAAATGTAAATTTACATAAGAAAACTAAAAACCTGTTTCTCTGCCTGATCTTAATCTTTTTTTTTTACGTTGGGCAACATGTGGTGTACACGATCTGATTCTAGTCAATTAAAGTGAGATTTGCATACATGCCTTAACATATTACTTGTTGAATGAAAAATGTGTGGAATAAATTTAGAGATGGAAAGAAACTTGGGCAAAATAAATCACACCAACATCAAATTTCTGACCAACAATTTTGTTCTTTAGTATATACCAGTACACTGAAATCCATTAACATATTGGCCAGGTAAGATGCATTATTTACAATATTTGTGGTCCGTTGTGACCATCAAGTTCATAAGAAAGGTATAAGACCATTGTGTAACGGCAATCATGTCAATCATTATTGCAGGTAATACTTGGTTGATTGAGGGTTAATCTATTGAGTGGGAGGGCGATGAGTGAGTAATGGACCCTTCAGACTAAAGGAAATTTACACGAAACTCGTACAATCAAAATCATATAAGGAAATATAGTATAGCGAAAAAAGCGTACAGACTAAAGCAAAACATCATTTAAAAGCCCCACTGCACTACTTGTAGCTACATGTACTTGCTCCCTCTATATAGAAAACAATTTCTAAGCAGTGCTCATTGGTCCCCCATGAACCTCTTTTTCTTATTTTAATTGAGAGCTGAGTTGATGAGATAACCACCCATTGGTGACCACACTGGGTGGTCTAATCCCTCCTGGCCAAACCAGTACAGACAGGCTTTAAAGAAATGTTATATAAAGAAACAAATTTTGAAGAGGTCAATTGACATGACAGCTGGCCAATCATCGGTGCTCAGTCAGGATATGCCCCACCTAGTTATATGATTTTCATATGATTTGATAAGTTCAGACTAGAGAGTGATTCTAGTTTTTAAACAAGTTTTCGTTTCAAACGAAGCTCAAACAGGTGTTTCATTACCGGTATACAACGTTTTCTTTATAAATTTGATATTCAGACTAGGGTAAAATTCATTGCTTGCCGTATATAATTATCACATGCTCTACAATGAATCTTAGCAGTCTGGATTAGTGAGTCAGTGGTGAATGAGTGAGTGATTGAGTGAGAGATTGAATGAAGGATGAATTGCTAGATGGATGGATGACTGGATTGATTAATTGATGGATCACAGTTGATGATAGACTGATTAACAGAGGGATAGGTGTTTGATTGTTTAATCGATTCATTGACTGCCTGACAGATTGATTGATTGACTGGCTGATAAACTTTCACTACCATGTGTGTTTATTCACACTCTCACTGCAGCAGAAACGACTGTGCCTCCTGAATATGAAGAGTTGAAGACACAGGTGAACATATAGTTCTAGTGTGAACATGGCCCCTCCTTTATGCCATTCACTACAGGTGAGGTTTCTTCACACAATCACTGGGCAGATAGGGGCCTATTCCTGTAGCCAGAAATGAAGGATGTTCTGAAAGTCAAAACACTTGTCTCACCACTGAATAATTGTCCCTCTTTTTGAAGGCACAGGTGAAAATATAGTTGTAGTGTGAACAGGGCCCCTCCTTCATGCCATTCTCTACAATGTGTGGCTTATTCACACCAGTCACTGAGCCGGATGTGGGCTTGTTCCTGTGCAAGATGTAGTTCAGATATGATTGATATCTCAATCCTTGGTGTCAAGTACGGCAAGGACCTGGTAAAATAACCAACTTTCACAGGATAACATAGCCCTTTCCTTCATTTATTGAATTAGTCTCGGTTAGGAGACCTAGGTTGTAAGGTACAAACATTGTACATTATGTTCCCTTAGGAAATACATGTACCCAAATCCAAAATCAACAATGAAATCATGAAAAATGGGAAATGTAGCTCTTTTAGTTTCATCACCGGTATGTAAAATATGAGTGAGACAATTGGATGGATCAATCCCTCATCAATCAATCTATCTTCAAATTAATGCCCAAACCTTGTAAGATCTAAACTTAGAAAAAAGGAGGGGGAAAACACCTTTCCAAGACCAATTATTGGCAGGAAATCTAATTCACAACCCTTCCCTCCCTTCTGTATTCAATATCGTTTTTTAAATCTTTATTTCCAATATATTTTCATATTTGCAGACAAAAACATTTTAGAGCCATACCAAATATAACAGGGTCTGTACCACAAGGAATGTAGATTAGTCTTACAGATCAGTTCTCCTAGTCCTAGAACAACCACAATATCATGTCTTGTTTTAGTTTCATCGATTTCCATTTTCTCCATAGGATGTTTTGCTTTTAAACCCATCCCCCTTTGTGTAGTAATGAAATATGACCAAAGTCTGGTATCAGAACTTTCTCCTTGTGGACAACAAATGGAGAATAGTTCACTACGGAAACCACATATAATTGCCCATTGTGTAGAGATCTCAAACTTTAAACTTTAAAACTTTCTTATCCTCTAATTCAATGTCTCTCAAGTTGACCCATTTCTATTTGGTTTTCTTCTACATTTACATGTACGAATGTTTGACTGGACTATGCCTTTAAAGGGTCTCCTGATACATGGTGATAAAATATATATCTTTAAAACACTGCATGTTATTATTTTATCTTAAAGTTTATAATAGTACTTCATGATTATGGGTCTTGCAGTTCATGTGCAAAATTTAAAAAAAATGTATTTTAAAAAACAGGAAGAAGAGTAAATATTTATCTGAATACTTCATGACTATGGGAAATTGTTGGGTAAAACAGAAATTTGATAATACAGGGCTTGTTGTACCAGCAGATTTCAATAAATAAAAATCACATACTGTATACTGATTAAACCAAGCACACACTGAACAGCACTATAATTCAAGGTGAACTGATCTACATACATAATTAGAACAGAAGCATCTCCAAGGGGCACATTCCCCCCCCCCCCCCCAGCTCTACCAATTCTAGCATATCTCATGTATTTAATCAAAGCTCACAGGTCTCAGGACACATGAATGCCCGAAGTCTAGATCCAGGCCCCCCAAATGTCAAACTTTCTACATAGGGCTGAATGCACGTACATATTAAGTATAGAGCACTGGCTTAATTAATTATACCCCTAAATGCTCCTAAAATAGTGATAATTGTGCCCCTTCCCCTCCCCTCCCCTGTTGTCAATGGCATAACAAAAAGCACCTGTAAAATGTGAGAATTTCTGCTTATGATACCTTGTGAGAGATGATGGGGTTGTTTCCTCCCCAATCCTTCAACCCCCCCCCCCCCCCCCCTCAAGAATGATCCATCAACAGTATAGACACTACCAGCATAAATGTAGGCCCACTAGGCTGGCCTAGACATTGTCTCTAATAACAGATTAAAGGTAATACAAAGTTTTGGGAAATTTTGAAAATTGGGTGGATAGTGATTCTTTACAATTTTGGTATATTTGGATCCCCCTGTGGATGTATTATAAGCATTAGAAAAGTTAGCCCCTGAAACACTTCTGCTTTCGAGAAAAATTGAATATAACAATTTACCGGTGCTCCCGGTAAATTTTGATTAATTTCTAATAGCGCCTACGGCCGTACAATGGTAGCTGGGACCATGGAAATCTCAGAATATGTAGTTGTGATATATAATTTCCAAATGGGAATAGCTAATCGGTCGATTTTAGTCAAGAAGCATTGTTTCATTGCTTAATTGATATCTTGACCTTGAGAGGGAGCTATACAACATAAAGAGTTTATTATTTACAATTTCATAACTTTAGACTCGATTTCAACCGCGACAACAATCACTGAATATTGTAGGATCGCATATGCTTCAAATATGTTCATTTGAACCAAATTCATGACCCCATACCAAAACTTTGTATTACCTTTAAGTGTTGGTAACATGATAACTTCACAGACATTGACTTATTTGATAATTAATGTGCATTGACCTAATTTGAGAGTGAGTAGAGTTGAGGCACCTCATAATTCTTAATCATGACTGACTCACATGAAAGTGGCCTTCCTGATATCATTCTAATTCTTTGTTTATATCTCTAAATCATCTATTTTAAGCGTAAATAGTGCCCACATGGAACCTTGGTCGGACGTACTTGTGTACCATGCACACAGTTTTCATTCTTTATTTTCTTTATACTCCTATCTGCTGGCCAATTGAATGCCAGGTAAAAAAAATTGAGGTTGATTTCATTCATTCTAGCTGTACACAAATTATTTTATAGGAGATTGATACAAGCCAGTAGGAGAGTGTCTAATAGTCTGAATGTAACTCATTTAGAATCATTTCTTATGCAGTTATTCCTCTGTATTTTTGCACTTGTAATGCTGAAATTCTCACCAAACAACTTCTCTGGCATCAAGATTATCAATTTTTAAATCCTCCAGATATTCTCCATGAAATCCAAATTTCTTAATATTAAAGTATGTTTTCCTGGTGGCGCTGTATTTGAAAGTATTGCTCCACCGAATACGAGGCATGCTATCTATTTTTCTCTTTGATTTGTTTGTCTTCCCAAGCACTGACACTACCTTTAAATAAGGACGTAGAATGGGTACTGATTGATCTGTAAGAACGTGGATGTGTTACGGAGAGCTGCATCCAAGCTCCAAATTGCTTCTGCTGGCTTCCGTCTCCAAGGGGTAAGGCTATGCATCGCAATGTCTCCCGAGATCGTCTGAAATGATTTGACGTGAATTATAGACAAACAAGGGTGAGGTATTAGAAAGCTGTTTTCACCCCTTCTCAGAGAGTGATGTTGTATTAATCCTGCGGATGCGTTAGAGTTGATTGGCAATGGTCCAAGCCTTTGACATACTAACTTATTTTGTTTATGAAGAGAGAGATTATAGATGGGGTATGACACATATGCTCCAGCGACAATTACTCCATGGTCAATTTCTAGCACTAATCGATTCCTAACTTTGGCTTCTGACCTACCAAGGACTTGATCTATACACCTGAACCTAAATCTTATATCTCACCATAAACCTCAAGTTAACCCTAACCCATAATAATAATATTAGGGACTTTTAGATTTGGACAATGACAACGTGGATTGCTACGATCGACGTTTTTTTAATGCACTGCCCTGAATGGACGTCACACGTATCAGTCCACGCAAATCTAAAAGTCCCTATTAATAGTGGGTTCTTGGTAGTGCTCATGTCTGTCAGACTTGACACTCCTGGCGCTCCTGATTATTACCCCTGGCTTTAGCACAGCTGCTATTACGGCGCTCTAGCATTTAAGGAATTAATTCCTGTCGGGTACCCATTTACATCACCTGGGTTGAGTGTGGCAGATGTAGATAAATGTCTTGCAAAAGGACATTAGTACCGTGGTAGGACTCGAACCGTGGCCTACGTCATGTTAAAATAAGAGTCTGGAGGACAAATCTAGAGTCAACCAACATAGCAAGCCCTGAATGACGTACTTGTTTCTGGTGCATCTGGACTAGCTATCATCCCTTGTGGTGGTCGCCTATTTAGACGTTAATTACCACGATGCCAATTGAATTTCTGGGTGTCATCACGATTCTCCCCACCCACATTGAAACATGCACCTGTTTCTTATTGCCATGAACAGAAAGTCTGTATTCACACTGCAGGCCAGTGTACGATAGACCTAGTGATCTAAATAGCTTGAGCTTGAGCTTGTTTAAACTAATGGAAATAATAGTAATAATCCATTCTTGTACAGTGCATAACATATAATGAAATACTGTCCCTAGGGGCTTCCAAAGAGCTTTGGAAATTATTACCCTAGCTTTCAATAGCTCCGGCAGCCGATATCAGCCCATAGTGCATTCCAAGGAATAATCGTACCAGGTAACCCTTTACCTCACCTGGGTGGAGAGTGGCAAATGTAGATTAACGCTTTGCCAAAGGACGTTAATGTTGTGACATCGATTCAAACCCTGCAATTCACAGTCCCCAGTTCACATGGACCTACATGTAGCACACTTGCAAAACAGGGGCAGCGTTGTGGAGTGATCAAAGGGGCTTCAACCACATGGACAACTTGATTAAGAATTATCCTTGCCTAAAAGGGCAAAGAGAAATTTCTGTCACCATTCTTACAAACATTTTTTTTTATAGTAAAACTGGTATTCAACCAAGGACTGTTAATGTTCAGTAATTGGTTGCTAATTACCTGCCTCCCAGATCTAAATGAATGTTGTCCAGGATCTACAGACTGCAGGGACGTCTGGACCGACTTCCCTTACAGCCTCCCATCCCTGCATGCAGAGACCTACTTCTGGTTTTCGTTGGGTAGCCTTAATAGACAATTTTGACTGTAATATAGTCCAATTGCTTATATTTTACAAATACAGTTACATTCCAAGTCTTCAATCTCTGCACCCATTTTGTTGGTAAGATGGCAAGATGGCATTGGACATATAACAAACATGTCCAATGCCATCTTGCCAACTTACTTATCAAACTTGTCCAATCTCATTTTTTTTACAGGGCCGAACAAACTGGTCTACAATCCAACTGCAAGTTAATGCGATTGTGCAGAGCTACACAAGTATGTGAAGTTTGTCTATTTATGTGCTCTCATCTTTTGCTTTTTTTCCATTTTTTATTCTAATTATTATTTGGTCTAAAAGACCATTAGGGCTGCTAGCTTATTATTTTGCCTAGTTCATATACATGTAGCCTGTTTGGTCTGATACCACGATACTGCAGCAGTTCCACTGTGGCCCTTGCAAGCATCTTTCTTTTGGAGGTTATATGAAGCGGGTCTGAAAAGCTGGCATTAGACAAACTAAGTATTAGACCAAATGCATAGTGGAATAACAAGGATGAGACAAACTGAAAATAGACAATTTTACTGATATATTCAAATCATATGCATACTTTTTAAACAAGACTCGTTCTTGACAATCTGAAGTTGCACAAGGATTGCCTGACATGGCAAAAAGTAATGTATGCGGACTGGATTCCAAATATTGTAGTACATTGGTAATAACAGGTAAATGGAATAGCTCGTCACAAGGTCCCCCCAAAAAATATCCACAAATTTGAATATATTAATTAGTAAAACGGTCTATAATACAAAGTGGAAGGATCAACAAATATTATTGGACCTCGTGGAGAAAACACATTGTTTAGTAAAATGCGATCAGATGGATTTGGAATTGGATCAATTGACATTGTACCAAATGGCAATTGACCATCTTCACTAGAAATCATTCAAACCATAGATCAATTGAGAAAACCTAATGGTTTCCATCTGTCAACAACAATTACTCCTGTCCTTTACTGTTTATCTGTTGAACATGGCAAGCCTCCCACCCAACAATACATCCACACTATATAGACACTTTCACACTGGCCACAATTAATGTACCAAGTTCTGAGGTATAGAAATGGCTCCTTCAGACTATACACACTTTTACACTGGCCACAATTAATGTACCAAGTTCTGAGGTATAGAAATGGCTCCTTCAGACTATACACACTTTCACACTGGCCACAATTAATGTACCAAGTTCTGAGGTACAGAAATGGCTCCTTCAGACTATACACACTTTCACACTGGCCACAATTAATGTACCAAGTTCTCAGGTACAGAAATGGCTCCTTCAGACTATACACACTTTCACACTGGCCACAATTAATGTACCAAGTTCTGAGGTATAGAAATGGCTCCTTCAGACTATACACACTTTCACACTGGCCACAATTAATGTACCAAGTTCTGAGGTATAGAAATGGCTCCTTCAGACTATACACACTTTCACACTGGCCACAATTAATGTACCAAGTTCTGAGGTATAGAAATGGCTCCTTCAGACTATACACACTTTCACACTGGCCACAATTAATGTACCAAGTTCTGAGGTATAGAAATGGCTCCTTCAGACTATATACACTTTCACACTGGCCACAATTAATGTACCAAGTTCTGAGGTACAGAAATGGCTCCTTCAGACTATACACACTTTCACACTGGCCACAATTAATGTACCAAGTTCTGAGGTATAGAAATGGCTCCTTCAGACTATACACACTTTCACACTGGCCACAATTAATGTACCAAGTTCTGAGGTATAGAAATGGCTCCTTCAGACTATACACACTTTCACACTGGCCACAATTAATGTACCAAGTTCTCAGGTATAGAAATGGCTCCTTCAGACTATACACACTTTCACACTGGCCACAATTAATGTACCAAGTTCTGAGTATAGAAATGGCTCCTTCAGACTATACACACTTTCACACTGGCCACAATTAATGTACCAAGTTCTCAGGTATAGAAATGGCTCCTTCAGACTATACACACTTTCACACTGGCCACAATTAATGTACCAAGTTCTGA